>WWNC01000002.1:40847500-41115000 GCA_011125475.1 Melanerpes aurifrons
TGGTTTTTCACCTCCATCAATCACCTCTCTCCCAGCACAAGCTGCAGCAAGGCTGCTCTGGGGCTGGGCAAATATTTGCTGGCACCACCGAGTGCCATCATCTGGCAGGACAGCAGGGTGGATGCCAGACAAGCTGAGGCTCTAAGAATAGTCCTCTTTGTCCTCCAGCCCCTGCCCTTGACTGATCCCCAGGCAGCCCTCAACACCTGGACAGTGTAAGGCTTGCAGGAGACAGCCTGCAGAACTGATCTCTACTGCTGCCTGCTTGGTTTTAAGCACCATTAATGGAGGGCCTGGCCAGGAAACAACTCCATGAGACAGCAGAGCTCCAGACATGACGAGTAAACCAAACCCAAACCAAACACAGACAAACAAAAAACCACAACACCAAAAATTCCCCAACCAACCACCCACCCCAAAACCCAACCCCAGCTAATACTTTTAAAGTGATTTTTCTGAGAAGTATCATAGAATAGCCAAGTTGGAAAAGACCTCAGAGATCACCAATCCAACCTATCACCCAGCATCACCTAATCAACTAAACCATGGCACCAAGCACCCCATCCAGGCTCTTCCTAAACACCTCCAGGGATGGGGACTCCACCACCTCCCTGGGCAGCACATTCCAATGGCCAATCTCTCTTGCTGGGAAGAACTTCTTCCTAACCTCCAGCCTAAACTACCCCTGGCACAGCTTGAGACTGTGTCCTCTTGTTCTGGGGCTGCTTGCCTGGCAGAAGAGACCAACCCCCACCTGGCTACAACCTCCCTTCAGGGAGTTGCAGACAGCAAGAAGGTCTCCCCGAGCCTCCTCTTCTCCAGGCTAAGCAACCCCAGCTCCCTCAGCCTCTCCTCCCAGGGCTGTGCTCCAGACCCCTCCCCAGCTTTCTTGCCCTTCTCTGGACACCTTCCAGCAGCTCAACATCTTTCCTAACCTGAGGGGCCCAGAACTGGACACAGGACTCAAGGGGTGGCCTAAGCAGTGCAGTGTACAGGGGCACAATGACCTCCCTGCTCCTGCTGGCCACACTGTTCCTGATGCAGGCCAGGATGCCCTTGGCCTTCTTGGCCACCTGGGCACACTGCTGCCTCATATTCAGCCTACTATCAACCAGTACCCCCAGGTCCCTCTCTGCCTGGCTGCTCTCAGCCACTCTGACCCCAGCCTGTAGCTCTGCATGGGGTTGCTGTGGCCAAAGTGCAGCCCCTGGCACTTGGACTTGTTGAATGCCATCCTGTTGGACTCTGCCCATCTGTCCAGTCAGTCAAGGTCCTCTGCAGAGCCTCTCCAACCCTCTAACAGATCAACTCCTGCCCCCAGCTTGGTGTCATCTGCACATTTACTGCTGATGGACTCAATCCCCTCATCCAGATCATCAATTAAGATATTAAACAGGCTGGAGCCCAGCACTGATCCCTGGGGAACACCACTGGTGCCTCGCTGCCAGCTGGCTGTGGCACCATCAGCAGCTCTCTGGCACTGTTTGGGGGAGAGGAAAGGGCAGGGAGAGGACATAATTCTGCTCTAAGTTTGCTACCTCATCAGTTTGCATTAAAATATTCTCCTGCCACATCCTTGTAATTTCTCATTTTGCAGGCAAATTTATTGAAGGGGTACTCCAGCCTGATTAAATTAAATAATGTGGCACTGGCAAATAAGGCTTGGCTCTTTTTTTTATCTCAGCACATCACAAGGGAGAGAAGGGGGGGAAAGAGGGAAAGATAGTCACAGAGAAGGAACGAGGAAAGGGGAGAGGGGAGGAGCAGGGAGAGGAGAAGAGAGGGAGGGGGAGAAGAGGGACAGGGGGCAGAAAGGGGGAGGGGGAGGAGAGAGGGAGGGAGGGAGGGAGAGGGAGGGAGAGAGGGAGGGAGAGAGGGAGGGAGAGAGAGGGGAGGGAGAGAGGGAGGGAGAGGGAGGGAGAGGGAGGGAGAGAGGGAGAGAGGGAGGGAGAGGGAGGGAGGGAGAGGGAGGGAGAGAGGGAGGGAGAGAGGGAGGGAGAGAGGGGAGGGAGAGAGGGAGGGGAGAGGGAGGGAGAGAGGGAGGGAGAGAGGGAGAGAGAGGGAGGGAGAGAGGGAGGGAGAGGGAGAGAGGGAGGGAGGGAGGGAGAGAGGGAGGGAGAGGGAGGGAGGGGAGAGGGAGGGAGGAGGGAGGGAGAGAGGGAGGAGGGGGAGAGAGGGAGGGAGGAGGGAGGGAGGAGGGAGAGAGAGGGAGGGGGGAGAGGGAGGGAGGGAGAGGGAGGGAGAGAGGGAGGGAGAGAGGGAGGGAGAGAGGGAGGGAGGGAGAGGGAGGGAGAGGGAGGGAGAGAGGGAGAGAGAGGGAGAGAGGGAGGAGAGAGGGAGGGAGAGGGAGGGAGAGAGGGGGAGGGAGGAGAGAGGGAGGGAGAGAGGGAGGGGGAGGGAGGGAGAGGGAGGGAGAGAGGGAGGGAGAGAGGGGGAGGGAGGGAGAGAGGGAGGGAGAGAGGGAGGGAAGCAAAACCCAACCCCCAGCTCCCAAATGCAAAGCACTAGGATGTGATCTACTCCTCCCATCTATGTAACAATGCCTTTTGCAGGCAAACAAACCTGCCCTAGCACACCAGGCAAGGTCCTCTTGAAGCCTCCCTCTGTGCCTCTTCACTTCTCAGGCACATTTCAAGGCCTATTTCCAGGCCAGAGATGGCTTTGAAAATGAGGCTGAAAAGGGTGGGGGGGTGGGGGGGAAGGAAAAAGGAGAGTTTTGAGCTCAATTCTGGTTTGATTTGTGCTCAGCAGGAAAGAAAGGCCAGGAGCTGTGTTCTGAAACTCAGGACTTGCCTTAATAGGTTCACTTTGGCTGTGCTGCTCCCTCTTGGACTCTCCCAGATCCATCTGAGCTAGCTTTAGATGGAAAATAAGAGTGGTTGCCTGATTGCTTCCCCCCTCAGCCATCCTACCACACTTTGGCCATTCTAGGGCTATGAACCCTTGAGCAGCTTTCTAAGCCACCTGTCAAGCAATGCTTTCCACTTCCATGAGCTTTAAAAGCCCAACTGTCCTAGCAGGAGCTGCCTCGAGTTGCAGCAGGGGAGACTTAAGCTGGACCTGGACAGGCTGGAGAGCTGGGTTCAAGCCAACACCATGAGGATCAACAAGACCAAGGGCAGGGTCCTGCAGCTGGGGCAGGGCAATCCCAAGCACTGAGACAGGCTGGGTAGGGACTGGCTGAAGAGCAGCCCTGAAGAAAAGGTCTTGGGGGTGCTGGGGGATGAGAAGCTCAACAGGAGCCAGCAGTGAGCACTTGCAGCCCAGAAAGCCAACCAGAACCTGGGCTGCAGCAGGAGAAGTGTGGCCAGCAGGGCCAGGGAGGGGATTCTGCCCCTCTACTCAGCTCTAGTGAGACCCTACCTGGAGCACTGCATCCAGTTCTGGAGCCCCTAGTGCAAGAGGGATCTGGAGGTGCTGGAAGGTGTCCAGAGAAGGGCCAGGAGGATGAGCAGAGGGCTGGAGCACCTCTCCTATGGGGACAGACTGAGGGAGTTGGGGCTGTTCAGTCTGGAGAAGAGAAGGCTCCGAGGAGACCTAATTGTGGCCTTCCAGTATCTGAAGGGGGCTGCAAGAAAGCTGGGGAGGGACTTTTGAGGGTGTCAGGGAGTGATAGGACTGGGGGGGATGGAACAAAACTAGAAGTGGGTAGATTGAGATTGGATGTGAGGAAGAAGTTGTTTCCCAGGAGGGTGGTGAGAGCCTGGCACAGGTTGCCCAGGGAGGTGGTGGAAGCCTCCTGCCTGGAGGTGTTTGCAGCCAGGCTGGATGTGGCTGTGAGCAACCTGCTGGAGTGTGAGGTGTCCCTGGGCATGGCAGGGGGGTTGGAGCTGGCTGAGCCTTGAGGTCCCTCCCAACCCTGACAGTTCTCTGATTCTATGAGGGAAAACCTCTTAGCCAAAGGAGGTGCCAAGGCCTGATCCAGGCTGCTCAGAGCAGGGGTGGAAGGATTTAAAATCCCTGCTGCTCAGGGACATGGTTCAGTGGTGACCTGGCAAGGCTGGCTCAACACCTGGACTCTGTGATCTTAAAGGTTTCTTCCAACCAAATCTCTTCTGTGATTCCAGGATTCTACTAAACCCCTGCACTGGCAGGGGGTCAGAAGGCTATGACCCTGTTGTTTGGAGAGCCTGGCTCAGCCTCCTTGGTTTCAGCTCTGCCAAGCTGAACCCCTGGGAGCATTTAAAAACCCCTGGAGGTGTGATGCTCAGGGGTGTGGTTCAGCGGGGACCTAGCAGTGGTTGGGCTTAATGAGCTTGGAGGTCTCTTCCAGCCAAAATGATTCAGTGATGTGATAGAGCTTAAACCTCCCCTCGCACAGCTTGAGACTGTGTCCTCTTGCTCTGGTGCTGATTGCCTGGGAGAAGAGACCAACCCCCACCTGGCTACAACCTCCCTTCAGGGAGTTGCAGACAGCAAGAAGGTCTCCCCTGAGCCTCCTCTTCTCCAGGCTAAGCAACCCCAGCTCCCTCAGCCTCTCCTCACAGAGCTGTGTTCCAGACCCCTCCCCAGCTTCATTGCCCTTCTCTGGACACGTTCAAGAGACTCAACGTCCATCTTAAACTGATTGGCCCAGAACTGGACACAGGGCTCAAGCTGTGTGTCCAGAAGCAAACCACCCCAATAACCCTCCCAGCATGACTTTACCTTGCCAGAGAACTCAAACAATTGGCAATGTATTAATTTATGCTGTAAGAAGCCCAGATCTGTGGGATCTGAAGGGGTTTGTGCCGCCAGCGGGCATCCCATCCTAACCTGCTTCTGGCAATGCAGCTCTTCCAGCTACCCCAGGGAGAGCAGACTGTGCTGAATTCAAGGCTCTCATTGTTTTTGAAGTCTCCTACACCTTTTCAGACCCTGCTTTACTCTTTACACCTTTGCTCTTGCCTCTGATGCTGGAAGGTCCAACACATTTGCCCTTTTAGGTTGTGCCCGTCTGTCCAGCCTGGCAAGGTCCCTCTGCAAAGCCTCTCCAACCCTCTAACAGATCAACTCCTGCCCCCAACTTGGTGTCATCTGCAGATTTGCTGATGACTGACTCAATCCCCTCATCCAGATCATCAATGAAGATGTTAGAGAGCACAGGGCCCAGCACTGATCCCTGGGGCACACCACTGGTGCCTGGCTGCCAGCTGGCACCACCACTCTCTGGGCTCAGCCTCCAGCCAGTTCCTAACCCAGCTCAGAGTGCTGCTGTCCAAGCCAGGGGCTGACAGCTTGGCCAGCAGTTTGCTGTGGGGGATGGTGTCAAAGGCTTTGTTGAAGTCCAGGCAGACCTCATCCACAGCCTGCCCCACATCCACCAGGCAGTCACCTGGGCATAGAAGGAGATCAGGTTGGTCAGGCAGGACCTGCCCTTCCTAACTGCATGCTGGCTGGACCTGAGCCCTTGGCCATCCTGCAGGTGCACAGTGATGGGCATGTTCACCATGCTGCTTTATTCCCCTCATCAGAACAACTAACCCCAACCCCCCTCCACAACAACTTCCCAGAGCTGTGTGAAGCTGCTTAGCTTGAGGCAGGGGAAAGAGTGACGGGAAATGGTGAACAATAAAAGCAGAGAGCAGGGAACAGCTCCTGGGGAGGAAAGGAAACAAAAAGCTGGGGAGAAAAAAAAACAACCCCAAACAACCCCAAAGTTGATGCTTTTAAGATGAGTGACTAATGCCAAATAATTGTCTGGCTGTGGAACAGCAACAAAGAGGCAGAATGGCAAGAAGAAGCAGGCAGTAGGATCTGATGGTGGATTTAAAGGCCATCAGTTGATAATTGCAGCCATTACAGGCAGGATTTTTCAAGTGAGCCCCAGCCACGTGGAGAGCTGCTGGATGAGCTGTCCTCACAGGAGGATTGGGCTGTTGTTGTGGGGTCCTAAGTGAGAGCTGAACTGTTGGAGGGGAGGGGGAGGGAAATAAAGGCCAAGCCTAACCTTGCTGAATGGTTGTTTAGAGGAGGCTTAGCCCTGAAGGAGGATTGAAGTGGGGTAGGGAAGATACTTGCCCCTTGCTCCCCCCTTCTGCAGACACAAAGGGTCAGAGGTTCATAGAATGGGTTGGGTTGGGAGAGACCTGAAAGATCAGCCAGTTCCAACACTCCTGCCAGGGCCAGGGACACCTCCCACCAGCCCAAGGCCTCATCCAGCCTGGCACTGAACATCTCCAGGGAGGGGGCATCCACAACCCCCCTGGGCAACCTGCTCCAGTGTCTCCCCACCCTTAATAGAAAGAATTTCTTACTAATCTCCAGCCTACATCTGCCCTCCTCAAGCTCCAATCCATTCCCTCTCATCCTATCACTCCAAGCCCTTGGAAAAAGTCCCTCCCCAGCTTTCTTGTAGCTCCCTTCAGGTGATGGAAGGCTGCTCTGAGGTCTCCCCACAGCCTTCTCTTCTCCAGGCTGAACAGCCCCAACTCTCTCAGCCTGTCCCATAGTGGAGGTTCTCCACCCATCAGATCATCTTTGTGGCCTCCCCTGGGCCCACTCCAGCAGTTCCATGTCCCTCTTACACTGGGGACAGCAGATCTGGACACTGTTCCAGGTGGGGTCTCACCAGAGCAGAGCAGAGGGGCAGAATCCCCTCCCTGTGCTGCTGCTCTCCCTGCTCTGGATGCAGCCCAGCACACAGCTGCCTGCTGGGCTGCCAGGGACCACTGCTGGCTCCTGGGGACTTTGTCACCAGCTGACACCCCCAGGTCCTTCTCCTCCAGACTGCTCTCCAGGCACTCCTCTCCCAGCCTGGATTTGTGCTGGGGACTGCCCTGACCCAGGGGCAGGACCTTGCCCTTGACCTCGTTGAACTTCATGAGGTTGGCTTGGGCCCAGCTCTGCAGCCTGCCCAAGTCCCTCTGGATGGATCCCTTCCCTCCAGCTTGTCAAGCAGACCACACAGCTTGGTGTCACCCCCAAGCTTGCTGAAGGTGCCTCCATCCCACTGTTCATGTTCCCAGGGGTCCCAGCACCAACCCCTGAGGGACACCACTTGTCACTGGTCTCCATTTGGACATTGATCCCCTTCAAACCTTCATTAACTCCTGGGCTTTAATTTCCTCACCACAAGGAGCAATACCTCTGCCTGACTTTGCCATTTGCTTCAGAAGCACAGAATCATAAAGCTTGGAAAAGACCTCAAGATCAACGCCCCCAAGGAGTCCACCTCCCCAACCCAACGCCACCAAGGAGTCCACCTCCCCAACCCAACGCCCCCAAGGAGTCCACCTCCCCAACCCAACGCCACCAAGGAGTCCACCTCCCCAACCCAACGCCACCAAGGAGTCCACCTCCCCAACCCAACGCCCCCAAGGAGTCCACCTCCCCAACCCAACGCCACCAAGGAGTCCACCTCCCCAACCAACGCCACCAAGGAGTCCACCTCCCCAACCCAACGCCACCAAGGAGTCCACCTCCCCAACCCAACGCCACCAAGGAGTCCACCTCCCCAACCCAACGCCACCAAGGAGTCCACCTCCCCAACCCAACGCCACCAAGGAGTCCACCTCCCCAACCCAACACCACCAAGGAGTCCACCTCCCAACCCAACGTCACCAAGGAGTCCACCTCCCCAACCCAACGTCACCAAGGAGTCCACCTCCCCAACCCAACACCACCAAGGAGTCCACCTCCCCAACCCAACACCACCAAGGAGTCCACCTCCCAACCCAACGTCACCAAGGAGTCCACCTCCCAACCCAACGTCACCAAGGAGTCCACCTCCCCAACCCAACACCACCAAGAAGTCCACCCCCCTACCCAACACCACCTCCAACCCTCAACACAACATCACCAAGAACAAAACTAGGAAGGGGTAGATTGAGATTGGCTGTCAGGAAGAAGTTGTTCCCCAGGAGGGTGGTGAGAGCCTGGCACAGGTTGCCCAGGGAGGTGGTGGAAGCCTCCTGCCTGGAGGGGTTTGCAGCCAGGCTGGATGTGGCTGTGAGCAACCTGCTGCAGTGTGAGGTGTCCCTGGCCATGGCAGGGGGGTTGGAGCTGGCTGAGCCTTGAGGTCCCTTCCAGCCCTGACAATTCTGATTCTATGATTCTATAAGAAGTCCACCCCCCAGCCCAACACCATCAAGCAGTCCACCCCCCAACCCAGCCCCACCAGACCCATGAAGCCATGTCCTGAAGAGCCACATTTACACATTTCATGAACTCCTTCCTTCAGGGGTGGGGATTCCACCACCTCCCTGGGCAGCCTGTTCCAAAGCCTGACCAACTCTTGCAGTAAAGACATCGTTCCTAAACCTCCTCTGGCACAACTTGAAGCCATTTCCTCTTCTCCTTGGGAGAAGAGACCAACTCCCTCAGGGCTGCCACCTCCTCTCAGGGAGTTGTAGAGGGTGGCAGGTCTCTCCCTCAGCTTCCTCTTCTCCAGACTGAACAACCCCAGTTCCCTCAGCTGCTCCTCACAGGACCCTGTTTCTCCTGACCCTTCACCTCCAGAAGGCAGCAGAGAGGAGGCAGGATGGCTCCTGCTGCACTTCTGGCAGCTGCTCTGTCCTCCCTTTCCACTTCAGTGTTTCAAAGGGAACATCAAAGCATTTGTCACCATCTGAAGGTCTTTTACTCAAGAGGACAGGATGAAAGGCAAGGCAGCAGGTGAAGGAGGAAGGTTGTCCTGTGGCTCTGGTGCTCATCCTTCCAAGGAGGTGGTTGATGTGCTGCCTGTATCTCATCCCCCTGAGTCACATCCATTTGTTTGAGCCAGTCAACTGACAGCTCCTCAGAGTCAGAGCTGCCCTGCTCTGCATCATCCACCAGGAACACAACTGCCAGGTTTGACTTTCATCCTACAGCATTTGCAGCTCAGGATGGGGGAAAGAGAAGGAACACTGCCCAGGGAGGTGGTGGAGTCACTGTCGCTGGAGTTGCTTAGCCTAGAGAAGAGGAGGCTCAGGGGAGACCTTCTTGCTGTCTACAGCCTGGTCTCTTCTGCCAGGCAAGCAGCACCAGAACAAGAGGACACAGTCTCAAGCTGTGCCAGGGGAGGTTTAGGCTGGAGGTTAGGAAGAAGTTCTTCCCAGAGAGAGAGATTGGCCATTGGAATGTGCTGCCCAGGGAGGTGGTGGAGTCCCCATCCCTGGAGGGGTTCAAGAGGGGATTGGATGTGGCACTTGGTGCCATGGTCTAGTAGTCTTGAGTGACAGGTTGGACTTGATGACCTCTGAAGTCTCTTCCAACCTTGGTGATTCTATGAACACAACAAAACCACAAGCAAGAGAAGAGAGGTACTCAAACCAGGCCCAAAAGGGTACACAAGACACTCAGCAGCAGCCTCAGCTCCTCACAGAGGTCACAGCAAGAGCGGCACTGGACAGGGAAGAGAGGGATCAGGGATTTTCTCCTACTCCACTCCAGGGGTTTCTCCTCTCCACTTCATCTTTTGGCTTTGTTTTGGGGGGTTTGGGGGTTTTTTTAGTGTTTGTTTGGGTGGGTTTTTTTTGTTGTTTGGTTTGATTTGGGTTTGGGTTTCCATAGAACCATAGAATCAATAAGGTTGGAAGGGACCTCAAAGATCATCAAGTCCAACCTGTCACCCAACACCTCATGACTGCTAAACCATGGCACCAAGTGCCACATCCAATCCCCTCTTGAACACCTCCAGGGATGGGGACTCCACCACCTCCCTGGGCAGCACATTCCAATGGCAAACAACTCTCTCTGGGAAGAACTTTCTCCTCACCTCCAGCCTAAACCTCCTCTGGCACAGCTTGAGACTGTGTCCTCTTGTTCTGGTGCTGATTTCCTTTCAAAATCCAGAAGAATTGAGAGAGTTTCTGCACACACTGCAAATAACTCACACCTTCCCAAGAAGGAGCTCAAAGTACACTGTGACCCCAGGGGATGTGCAAGTCCTCTGCCCACAGAGCTGTTCCCAGAGGTGGAGGGGAGGGGGAGGCAGAGAGGAGGGGAGGCTGGAAGAAGACAGGGGCAACAAAGTTGGGGAGGGGTTTGCAACACAAGCCCTGTGAGGAGAGGCTGAGGGAGCTGGGGTTGCTTAGCCTGGAGAAGAGGAGGCTCAGGGGAGACCTTCTTGCTCTCTCCAACTCCCTGCAGGGAGGTTGTAGCCAGGTGGGGGTTGGGCTCTTCACCCAGGCAAGTAGCACCAGAACAAGAGGCCACAGTCTCAAGCTGCACCAGGGGAGGTTTAGGCTGGTGGCTGGGAAGAAGTTCTTCACAGAGTGATTGGCCATTGGGATGTGCTGCCCAGGGAGGTGGTGGAGTCCCCATCCCTGGAGGTGTTTAGGAAGAGCCTGGCTGGGGTGCTTGGTGCCATGGTTTAGTTGATTAGATGGTGCTGGGTGATGGGTTGGACTGGATGATCTCAAAGCTCTTTTCCAACCTGGTCTGGTCTAGTCTATTCTATTCTATTCTCACCTGAGTTTCTGCACAGCATTTTACCTGCTTAACATCACCCTGGTCTAGCATCAAGAGGCTCCATCAGCCCCCTTGCCAAGTGCACATCACACCTTCCAGGGACACCAACTGCAGCCAAGCAAAATCCTTGCTCTTTGCCCCTCATCAACTGAATGACCAAGCAGCACATCTCTTCCTTGACCTTTTGCTTCTCCTCCAGCCTTTTCCCCCTCCACCCCCTCCCTTTTTTCTCCATTTTTAACACCACAGCCCCAGTTAATTCTCCTGTGCTCAGAACACATTCAACCAACCAGCTATTCAATGGCATCTTTGAGGTGGAGGGAGAGCAATGCTTTGACTCACAACCTGAGCACACCACAGCTTAGTGCACGTGAGGAGGAAGAGGATTAAAGGCAGGATGGCAAAGATGTTGTTCCCACAGTTACTCTTTCCTTCCCCCCTCCTTCCCCTTCCTCTTTGGCTCATGATCCTGTTTTCACACATGCCCACCAGATGTGTGCCCATCTCACACTCACTGCAGACAGATGGCTTCAGAAGCTCTTCCCCATCACATATGATCAGCTCCTGAGCCACCAGGGATATATAACAGCCCCAGCAGGGAGAAACAAGGTGCCCACAGGGACTGCCTGCACCACATCTGGGGAGACCACACCTGGAGGACTGTGGCAGGTGTGGGGCTCCCCAGTTCAGGAGAGGCAGGGAGCTGCTGGGGAGAGTAACAAGGATGACTGGGGGACTTGAGCATCTCTCCTGTGTAAATGGACTGAGAGCCCTGAGGCTGTTTAGTCTGGAGAGGAGAAGGCTGAGAGGGGATCTGAGCAATGGCTATCAATAGCTGAGGGGTGGGGGGTCAGGATGAAGGGGGCAGACTCTCTTTGGTGGCGCCCAGTGAGAGGAGAAGGAACAATAGAGTGGGGTGGAGGAGGGTGGGGTGGAGGAGGGCAGGGCAGGTTGGAAGAGACCTTGAAGATCACCAAGTCCAACCTATCACCCAGCACCATCTGATCAGCTAAACCATGGCACCAAGCACCCCATCCAGGCTCTTCCTGAACACCTCCAGGGATGGGGACTCCACCACCTCCTTGGGCAGCACATTCCAATGGCCACCGGGTACAAGCTGGGACACAGGAGGTTCCATCTGAGCATCAGGAAAAACTTCTTTGGTGGGAGGGTGCTGGAGCCCTGGAGCAGGCTGCCCAGAGAGGTTGTGGAGTCTCCTTCTCTGGAGAGATTCCAAACCCTCCTGGGATGTGTTCCTGTGCAGCCTGCCCTAGGTGATCCTGCTTTTGGCAAGAGGGTTGGGCTCAATGATCTCTGGAGATCCCTTACAACCCCTTGCACTCTGTGATTTGCCTGTGTCCCCACAGGTCCCTGCTATGTGTTTTTTGTCAGACACCTCAGAGCTTGCCACTTGTGGGAGAGGATTACAAGAAGTCCAAGTGCCAGGTGCTGCACTTTGGCCACAACAACTGACAGTCAGGTGAGTATCAGAAGCCAGGTCTGCAGAGGAGGAGAGACTCAACCCTCAACACCTCCCCATCCAGCAGCACAAATCGAGTTGGAGCCTCCAGCTGCCCCACTGCAAAGCCCTTTCCTACCCAATCCCTCCCTTTTTCAGGCCACCACCGGCAGGGTAGGCCTGGGAAGGCACAAAGCTCTGGTTCAAGTGGAGGTCAGGGATGGAGCTGTGCCTCAGAGAGGACGAACCCAGCAGCCAAGCTCCAGGACAGCCTCCCAGCAGCTGCTGACCTCTGCCAGGGGCTGGGAGCAGGGGCAGGCAGCTTTGCCCGTGGCCGGCAAGGCTGGAGGGGGGGGAATGGCTGCAGGGTGCAAGAGAGGGGGAGCAAGGGGAGAGGGCAAAGGGTGTCCATTGAGATAATTGAGTGCTCCACTAATTAAAATGCCTGGCTTTTGCAACAGCTCCTAATTGGGGCTGGGATCTGCCTGCCGGGAGCTCGCTCAGCAGCTTGGCCCAGGGAGGGCGCAGCCCACGTGGAGGAGGAGGAGGAAGAGGAGGAGAAGGGGATAGAAAAGCTGGAAAGGACCCTGGCCCCTCCTGAGGGCCAGCAGAGCCCAGAGCTGTTTTGCCTGAGCGATAAGAAGTCACCAAATTGCTTTTGACAAGTGAAGGGGATTGGAAATAATGGGGGTCTGTGAAAAGCCCAGGGTGCAGACTTGGGGGTGGGGTGGGGAGGGAGTGGAATCCATGAGATAATGAGGATGCAAAGCCCTCACACAGCTGGGAGGCTTCCCACCTCCCTCCCAGCCAGGGAGAGAGGGTCCAGGGCACGGAAGAAGATGCGTGGGACATCTGCAGGAGGCAATACTTGGCATGGAAACGCTCTGCCTGTGGCACAAGTGGAGTCCTGTGTCCAGTTCTGGGCTCCTCAGGTTAGGAAGGATGTTGAGATGCTGGAGTGTGTCCAGAGAAGGGCAACAAAGCTGGGGAGGGGTCTGGAGCACAGCCCTGTGAGGAGAGGCTGAGGGAGCTGGGGTTGCTTAGCCTGGAGAAGAGGAGGCTCAGGGGAGACCTTCTTGCTGTCTCCAACTCCCTGAAGGGAGGTTGTAGCCAGGTGGGGGCTGGTCTCTTCTGCCAGGCAAGCAGCACCAGAACAAGAGGACACAGTCTCAAGCTGTGCCAGGGGAGGTTTAGGCTGGATGTTAGGAAGAAGTTCTTCCCAGCAAGAGAGATTTGTCCATTGGGATGTGCTATCCAGGGAGGTGGTGGAGTCCCCATCCCTGAGGGTGTTTAGGAGGAGCCTGGATGAGGCACTTGGTGCCATGGTTTAGTTGATTAGATGGTGCTGGGTGATAGGTTGGACTCTCTGATCTCAGAAGCTCTCTTACAGCCTGGTTAATTCTGTATTCTGTTGAGCTTTCTCTGCACAAGAAGGATGTTGAGGTAGTGGAGCATGTCCACAGAAGAGCAACTAAGGTGATGATTGCCCTTGAACACAGGTCTCATGAGGAGCAGAGGAGGGAACTGGAGTTGTTTTAGCCTCCAGAAGAGAAGGCTGAGGGGAGACCTCATTGCTCTCTGCCACTGAGAGGGAGAGGGAGAGGGGAGAGGGAGAGGGAGAGGGAGAGGGAGAGGGGAGGGAGAGGGAGAGGGAGAGGGAGGGAGAGGGAGAGGGAGAGGGAGAGGGAGAGGGAGAGGGAGAGGGAGAGGGAGAGGGGAGAGGGAGAGGGAGAGGGAGAGGGGGAGAGGGAGAGGGAGGAGGGAGAGGGAGAGAGGGAGAGAGGGAGGGAGAGGGGAGAGGGGAGAGGGAGAGGGAGAGGGGAGGGAGAGGAGAGGGAGAGGGAGGGAGAGGGAGAGGGAGAGGGAGAGGGAGAGGGAGAGGGAGAGGGAGAGGGAGAGGGAGGAGGGAGAGAGGGAGAGGATAGACCAAACCAAACCAGGTTGGAAGAGACCTTTGAGATCATCAAGTCCAACCTAGCACCCAGCACCATCTGATCAACTAAACCATGGCACCAAGCAGATGGTTTGAGGTGGGGTTTCAGTCTCCCCTCACATGCAACAGGTGAGAGGAGAAGAGGAAACTGCCTTCAGTTGTGCCAGGGGAGGGTCAGGTTGGATATTAGGAAAAGCTCCTTCACAGGAAGGGTTCTCAGGCATTGGAATGAGCTGCCCAGGGAGGTGGTGGAGCCACCATCCCTGGAGGTGTTTAAGAAGAGCCTGGATGTGGCACTTGGTGCCATGGTCTAGTCATGAGGTCTGTGGTGACAGGTTGGACTTGATGATCTTTGAGGTCTCTTCCATCCCTGGAGGGATTTAAAAGGCTCAAGGGTGTGGTGCTGAGGGATGTGGTTCAGTGGTAGTGCCTTAGCAGTAGTGATGGGATTGTGAGCTCTAAGCAAGAGGTCAGGCTTGATCTCAGAGCTCTCTTCCAAGCTCAACAGTTCTGTGACTCCATGAACACAAAAGCAGACAGAGCCTCTGATTTTCCCTGCCTCCCCCCCAGTTTTGGGAGCAGAACCCCCAAAATTCTTTGAGAGTGAAGCTTGCTGCAATGGTGACAGCAGGGCTCCTCCCCTAGGCTCTCTTCTAAAACTCATTCCCTGTGCTTCCTGAGTTCTTCATCCCTCACCACCCCCTTTTGGTACAATCAATCTTCAAAGCCCTGAAGGGCGAGGGGTGCTGGGGGCTGCCTTAGGTCAACAGTGGCATTCCCAAGGGCCTGTGAAGAAGGAGAGAGGGCACAGAGGGAGGGAGAGAGGATGGGGCTGCAGGGTTGCCTGCATTTCTCCCTAACAGTTTGGGGTCAAGCCTGATCCCTGCTGGGGTCAGGTCTTTTACAGTCTAACACGTCCAAGTCAAAGGAGACCATCCCCTCCCTGCAGGAGCCTGGCCAGAGGGAAGCTCTGCAGCCCCTCTGGGAATGAAAGGGTCAAAGGTGGATGGAGGAAGGTGTGGGGAAAGGACAGGGTGAGGATGAAAAGCAAGGCAGCTCCCTGCAGAAGGTGCACTGGGCCTGTCTCTTGCTCCTGGCAGGGGACTTGCTAAGCTGGACCTCAGGAGAGCCGAGCCTGAGCTCCCCAAGGAACCTGCTCAGTAGGCTACTGTGGGAAATGCCTGGAGGGGAGAGGGGGCCAGGAAAGCAGGAGAGCATCCAAGGATCACCTCCTCCAAGCCCAGGAGCAATGTATCCTGCCCAAGAGGGAGGTGGGTGCTCCAGCCCTCTGAGCATCTCTGGGACCTTCCTTCTCCTCCCTGTGCTGGGGACTCCAGAGCTGGACACAGTGCTCCAGGTGGGGTCTCACAAGAGCAGAGTGGCAGAATCACCTCCCTTGACCTGCTGGCCACACTTCTTTTGATGCAGGAGTCCCTGCCCATGGCAGGGGGGGTTGGAACTAGATGGTCTTTAAGGTCCCTTCCAGCTCAAGCCATTCTATGATGCCACAATTCATCCCCATGGGTGCCTTGCAGCAGCATCAACAGCCCAGCATGCCTTCCCCTAGAGCAACAGGCTATACCCCCCAGACCCACCAGGAGGCTAACAGGACCTGGTTTGGGCTTTGCATCGAGTTGGGTGCAGAGGAACCTAATGGAGATCCACAAGGGCAAGAGTAGAACCCTGCACCTGGGGAGGAAGAACACCCTGCACCATGACAGGTTAGGAGGTGACCTGCTGGAAAGCAGCTCCACACAGAAGGACCTGGGAGTAGACAAGTTCCCCAGGAGCCAGCAGTCTGCCCTCATGGCCAGGAAGGCCAAAGTGATCCTGGGATGCATTAAGGAGAATGTGGACAGCAGGTCAAGAGAGGTTTCTCTTCCCCCTCTACCCTGTCCTGCTGAGGTCACATCTGGAGTGCTGAGTCCAGTTCTGGGCTCCCAAGTTCAAGAGGGACAGGGAACTACTGGAAAGGGTACAGTGGATGCTACCAAGATGCTGAGGGGCCTGGAGCATCTCTGTGAGGAGGAAAGGCTGAGAGACCTGGGGCTGTTTAACAGCAGGTTGAGGGGGGAGTCTCCTTCCTGTCTACTCTGTCCTAGTGAGGCCACATCTGGAGTGCTGGGTCCAGTTCTGGGCTCCCTAGTTCAAAGGAGACAGAGCACTGCTGGAGAGACTCCAACTGATGTTGGGGCTGTCTAGCCTGGAGAAGAGCAGCCTGAGAGGTGATCTGATCAATGCTGATCAATAGCTAAAAGGTGGGAGGCAAGAGGATGGGGCCAGACTCCTTTTAGTGGTGCCCAGTAACAAGACAAGGAGCAGCAACCACAAACTGGTACCCAGGAGGAGACTCTTTGCTGTGAGGGTGCTGGAGCCCTGGAGCAGGCTGCCCAGAGAGGTTATGGAGTTTCCTCTGGAGAGATTCCAACCCCCCCTGCCCATTGTGACCCTGGGCAAGCTGCTGTGGGTGAGCCTGCCTTAAGCACAGAGGTTGGAGTGGATGATTTCCAGAGGTCCTTTCTGAGCCCCTAGCAGGCTGGGATTTTGTGGGAGCACATCAAGAAAGGAGGTGATGTCAAGAGCAGCATGATTCCCCCCCATCAAGAAACCCTCTCAGCATCTGCAGTGTGTTTCTCAGCACCTGAAGGAGCCCACACCATCCAAGCCACACATCCAAGCAGTCTGCAAAGTGTTGCCATGTCAGATAAGACAGGAAATGAGGCAGTGTGTACAGCTGGGTAATACCTAAACGAGTCACAGAGTCTGAGGTGGGTGCCAAGCAGTGATGTCCAGGCCAGGTCTCACTGCCAGGCAGAGGCGGGGAAGGAAAGGTGCAGGCTCTGCCCCATTTGTGCTCTGGTGAGAGCCCACCTGGAGTACTGTGTCCAGTTCTGGAGCCCCTAGCACAGGAAGGATCTGGAGGGGCTGGAAGGTGCCCAGAGAAGGGCCATGAGGATGAGCAGAGAGCTGGAGCTGCTCCTCTGCTATGAGGACAGACTGAGAGAGTTGGGGCTGTTCAGCCTGGAGAAGAGAAGGCTCCCAGGAGACCTAATTGTGGCCTTCCAGGATCTGAAGGAGGCTACAAGAAAGTTGGGGAGGGACTTTTGAGGGCATCAGGGAGGGATAGGACTGGGGGGAATGGAGCAAAACTAGAAGTGAGTAGATTGAGATTGGAGGTTAGGAAGAAGTTGTTCCCCATGAGAGTGGTGAGAGCCTGGCAGAGGTTGCCCAGGGAGGTGGTGGAAGCCTCCTGCCTGGAGGTGTTTGCAGCCAGGCTGGCTGTGGCTGTGAGCAACCTGCTGGAGTGTGAGGTGTCCCTGCCCATGGTAGGGAGGTTGGGACTGGCTGATCCTCAGGGTCCCTTCCACCCCTGACAACCCTGTCAATCTAAGACCTCACAGGCTCAAAACCAATTCCATTAGAGTGCTCGAAGAATAACTGCCAGGATTCCTGAGTCACTGCCTGCTGTAGGCAGCAAGGACTTCAAATGATTCAATTACCCACCATGAATTATTCACCCAGCACCTGATAACGATGTTGTAGTTAGTGATCTCCTCCTAGATGGTTCATTAGGAGCCAGACCACTTAGTCCCAGTTAATATTTCACCCCAAAACCAAACCCACACCGACAAGACCAACTTTTTCTTTTTGCTTAGCCCTTGCACTGCATCTATAATGAAGCAGAAAGATTGGTGACCATCAGAAGCAAATCAGAGTGACATTAAGCACAGGGGAGAGGGGGAGAAAAAATGCTGCTGTTCCTCCTTCATTTCCAAACAGCCTTCCCAAGGGAAGCACTGATCCTAGCATCACTTTCTCCAGTGTCAGAGCCAGCTGGGGCGTGCTGCTTGAAGGAACAGAGAGTCATAAAGGTTGGGAGAAAAGGTTGCCCAGGAGGGTGGTGGAAGCTTCAGGATCCTGCCTGGAGGTTTCTGCAGCCAGGTTTGAGGTGGCTGTGAGCAACCTGCTGCAGTGTGAGGTGTCCCTGGCCATGGCAGGGGGGTTGGAACTGGCTGAGCCTTGAGGTCCCTTCCAGCCCTGACGAGTCTCTGATTCTATGATCTTTGAGGTCCCTTCCAACTCAAACCATTCTATGATCATGATAGAGAGTAGGTCCACATCCTGAGGGCTCCTGCCATTGACCCTGCCAGGAGAAGGAAGGATGGGGAAAGGTTCAGGAAGAGGCAAGGAGGATGATCTGAGGGAATGCTCCCTGCAGAGAGTGGCTGAGTAGAATAGAGTTAAGGTAGGATTCAGAGGTCAGAAATGACTGCTGGCTGCTTGCTCCAGTAGAAAACGTTGTGAGCAGCAAGTAAGACTAAGAGATAGAAGGTCTGAGGTTGCCCAGGAGGTGGTGGAAGCCTCCTGCCTGGAGGTGTTTGCAGCCAGGCTGGATGTGGCTGTGAGCAACCTGCTGCAGTGTGAGGTGTCCCTGGGCATGGCAGGGGGGTTGGAGCTGGCTGATCCCTGAGGTCCCCCTTCCAACCCTGACAATTCAGTGATTCTATGACCTGTTATGAGCAGGGAGAAGCTGGGGCCATTCCCATGCCTCCTGTGGGACTTTCTGGCACAGGGTAGAGCCTGCAGGACTGTGAGGGTGGTTGGTTTATTGCTAACAGCTAACTGGTCACCCCAGCTTCTGTTACACTCACTGAGCTTCTTGGACCGGGGCAACAGATTTCCTGCCAAAGCCTTTCAGCCAGCCATCTGTCAGGAGAAGGAGGCAGGGTGGAAGGCAGAAAACATCTAGAAACAGGCCAAGTGGAAACTGGGCTGGGAAAAAAATACTCAGTTTGCCCTTTCTAGCTGGATTCTGAGAGGGTTAAAAGATGAGAGGGGGCTGCATGCAGATTTGCTACCAGGAGGAGGCCAATAACTGAAGGCTAATGGCCTGAAACCCTGTGAATGGCTGTTGAAAGCAAGCTTTGCCCTCTCTCACTTGGCACAATTTTCCCCTGTGGACTCTGGCAGTGAGGTCATAATGGTGAGGTGGTGACAGTCCCCTCACTGTGACGGTGACAGGCACTGCTGCCAGCTAAACACCAGCCCAGTCTTGCTGGAATTGGGCTGGGAAGGCAGAGAAAGCCCTTTCTTGGGTGCTCAGGTCCCACTTGCTTGGGTGGCATCTAAAGACTCTACCCAAAAGCAGGGCTCTGCTGCCCTGCAGGGCTGGGGGTGGCTGCGTCCTGATGGAACCCAAGGCAGAGGATGGGGGACACCGAGGTGCAGCTGGGTTGTGTCACTCCACAAGGACTTTCAGGTGCCTGCTGAGCAGCTGTAAAGCTTAACATCCTCAATCAAGCTGCTCAGGTTGGGCACCAGGAGCAATCTCCTCATGGAAAGGGTTGTCAAGCCCCAACCCAGTGTGCCCAGGGCAATGGTGGAGTCCCCATGCCTGCAGGGATTTCAAAGCTGTGCAGAGATGGTGTTGAGGGCCAGGGTTTAGTGGTGACCTGGCAGTGCTGGCTTCATGGTTGGACTTCAA
Source organism: Melanerpes aurifrons (assembly GCA_011125475.1). Taxonomy (NCBI): domain Eukaryota; kingdom Metazoa; phylum Chordata; class Aves; order Piciformes; family Picidae; genus Melanerpes; species Melanerpes aurifrons. Next base: position 40,866,752 of record WWNC01000002.1, read on the forward strand.
TGATCTTCTCAACCAAAATGACTCTGATTTTATGATTAAAAAATAAAGAAGTCTTCCTCAAGGGGTAGGAAAATTCACCTGATCCAGGCTGGAGAGCAAGACATGGAGCATGGGTTTCCTGCTGCACACTGAGGAAGACTCCTCAGATATCTCAAGCTTGGGGTGTGAAACAGAGTCATAGAATTGTTAGGGTTGGAAGGGACCTCAAGGATCAGCCAGTTCCAACCCCCCTGCCATGGGCAGGGACACCTCAGATCTATCTCTTAGTTGTACTTGCTGCTCCCAACCTTTTCTACTGGAGCAAGCAGCCAGCAGTCATTTCTGACCTCTGAATCCTACCTTAATTCTATCCTACTCAGCCACTCTCTGCAGGGAACACTCCCTCAGATCATCCTCCTTGCCTCTTCCTGAACCTTTCCCCATCCTTCCTTCTCCTGGCAGGGTCAATGGCAGGAGCCCTCAGGATGTGGACCTACTCTGTATCATGATCATAGAATGGTTTGGGTTGGAAGGGACCTCAAAGATCATAGAATCACAGAATTGTCAGGACTGGAAGGGACCTCAAGGCTCAGCCAGTTCCAACCCCCCTGCCATGGGGGTGCAGAAGATGCAGATCTTTTCTTCTGAGGAAGAAAAGCAAACAAACCAAAAAGCTCTTCCTGCCTCACCTGCAGCTGTCACAGAGTCCCACCTGACAGCAGGGCACAAACCAGCCCTCAATCTGCCCCTCCACTGGTGCCAGAGGGACATGACAACCCCCAGCTGAGAGAACACAGAGTCCTTTCAAACACTGCCACTCAGGCTGCCTCAGGAAGCTTTGCTTTGGTGCTTCTTCCACCAAGTAGAATCACAGAATTGTCAGGGTTGGAAGGGGGACCTCAGGGATCAGCAAGTTCCAACCCCCTGCCATTGGCAGGGACACCTCACACTGCAGCAGGTTGCTCACAGCCACATCCAGCCTGGCTGCAAACACCTCCAGGCAGGAGGCTTCCACCACCTCCCTGGGCAACCTGTACCAGCTCTCACCACCCTCCTGGGGAACAACTTCTTCCTAACATCCAATCTCAATCTCCCCACTTCTAGCTTTGTTCCATTCCCCCCAGTCCTATCACTCCCTGACACCCTCCAAAGTCCCTCCCCAGCTTTCTTGTAGCCCCCTTCAGGTACTGGAAGGCCACAATGAGGTCTCCTCCAGAGCCTTCTCTTCTCCAGACTGAACAGCCCCAACTCCCTCAGCCTGTCCCCAGAGGAAAGGAGCTCCAGCCCTCTGCTCATCCTCATGGTCCTTCTCATCATCTAGTTCCAACCCCATTGTCAGAGACACCTTCCACTGGCCCAGGCTGCCCACAGCCTCATCCAGCCTGGTCTTAATTCCAAGGATGAACAATCCTCAAATTCCCTGGGCTGCCTCTTCCAGTGCTTCACCACCTTCATAATAAAGAAATTCATCCCAATGTGCCTGGCCTTAAACACTTTCAGGGATGCTGTTTGCTGGGTTCTTCTCTGCCTTTCTACCAATTCCTATAATTTCATTCATTTCCTTTGACTACCAGCAAGACCCAAGTAGATGTTTTCATGCAGAAGACCTCACTGGTGAGCAGCAACAGCCAGTGCAGAGCCTATTAAAAAAAATCAGGATTGGTTCCTCCCAGATGAAGGCAGGCTGGGGACCCAGAGGGACTTACCCCAAAATCATGGCATCATACTATCAATAAGGTTGGAAGAGACCTCAGAGATCATCAAGTCCAACCTGTCACCCAAGACCATGGCTTCAAGTGCCACATCCAATCCCTTTTTGAACACCTCCAGGGATGGGGACTCCACCACCTCCCTGGGCAGCACATTCCAATAGGCAATCACTCTTGCTGGGAAGAACTTTCTCCTCACCTCCAGCCTAAACTTCCCTTGGCACAACTTGAGACTGTGTCCTCTTGTTCTGCTGCTGCTTGCCTGGGAGAAGAGACCAACCCCCACCTGGCTACAACCTCCCTCAGGGAGTTGCAGACAGCAAGAAGGTCTCCCCTGAGCCTCCTCTTCTCCAGGCTAAGCAACCCCAGCTCCCTCAGCCTCTCCTCACAGGGCTGTGCTCCAGACCCCTCCCCAGCTTTCTTGCCCTTCTCTGGACATGTTCAAGAGTCTCAGTGTCCTTCTTAAACTGAGGGCCCCAGAAGTGGACACAATCACAGGGCTGTGATCCACCTTTCCCTGAAGTCCTTAATTCTGCCCTTCTGAGGGGGTGCAATGGGTTTCCATAGGGTGAAGGGGCACTGGAGCAGGCTGCCCAGAAGAGGTGGAGGATTCTCCTTCCCTGGAGACTTTCAAACCCCACCTGGATGCACTCCTGTGGGGACTACCCTGGGTGATCCTGCTTTGGCAGGGGGGTTGGACTCAATGTTCTCTGGAGGTCCCTTCCTAGCTCTACCATTGTGTGATTTCAGTGATCTCAGGCTCTTTACCTTGGGAAAGTGAGGACAAAAAGGGCTTTCAGGGCTGGAGCTGTGTATCCTATTACCACATCACTGTGTTTTAAGACATTCCTTCAGCTTTTAGGCTCGCCCTCACCCTCTCCCTCCTGCCACCCCAGCATTGATTACAGTGGGTAATTGTTTTCTAATTGCTCTGCAGCTGCTTATCTATCTTAGATAATTAAAGTGAAGCAGAAGAAGAAGAAAAAGAAGAGGGAGGAGGAGAAGAAGAAATAAGGAAAGAAAAAGGGAACTTTATTCTTAAGTAGCTGCCTATTGACTGCCTTGATCGATAGGGAGGTCACTTTGGGCAGACATGCAAGCAGGACATGTCCTTGGCCGGAATGCACACTCTGACAAACCCAGCCAGGCAGTGCCCTAACCTCTCACTCCTGCTTCTGCTAAGTCACTGAAGCACAGAGTCATTAACCAGGTTGGAAGAGGCCTCCGGGATAGGAATAGGGATGGAATAGGAATGGGATAGGAACGGGATAGGGATAGACCAGGTTGGAAGAGACCTTTGAGATCAACAACTTCTTCCCAACATCCAATCTCAATCTACCCACTCCTAGTTTTGCTCCATTCCCCCCAGTCCTATCACTCCCTGACACCCTCCAAAGTCCCTCCCCAGCTTTCTTGGAGCCCCCTTCAGATACTGGAAGGCCACAAGAAGGTCTCCTCAGAGCCTTCTCTTCTCCAGACTGAACAGCCCCTGCTCTCTCAGTCTGTCTCCATAGCAGAGCAGCTCCAGCCCCCTGCTCATCCTCCTGGCCCTTCTCTGGGCACCTTCCAGCACCTTCCTGTACTAGGGCCTCCAGACCTGGACACAGTATCACAGTATCGCTTAGGTTGGAAAGGACCTCGAGGATCATCGAGTCCAACCTATCAACACAGACCCCATGACTAGACCATGGCACCAAGTGCCATGTCCAATCTCCCCTTGAACGCCTCCAGGGTCGATGACTCAACCACCTCCCTGGGCAACCCGTTCCAATGCCGAATGACTCGCTCGGTGAAGAACTTCCTCCTCACCTCGAGTCTGAACCTCCCCTGGTGTAGCTTGTGACTGTGAGTACTTGAGTACACCAGGTGGGGTCTCACCAGAGTGGAGCAGAGGGACAGAATCACCTCCCTGGCCCTGCTGGCCACACTTCTCATGCTGCAGCCCAGGATGTGCTTGGCTTTCTCATGTCCAACCCAAACCTCCCCTGGGACAACTCAAACCCATTTCCTCTCATCCTGTTGCTGGTCACCTGGGGAGAAGAGACCAACACCAGCCTCACTCCAACCTCCTTTCAGGAGGAGACTGGATTGGGTGCTTGGTTTAGTTGATTAGGTGGTGTTGGATGATAGGTTGGACTTGATGATCTCAAAGGTCTCTTCCAACCTGGTGTAGTCTATTCTATTCGGGGAGAGAAATGAGCTCTTCTCTCAGCCTTCTCTTCTGCAGGCTGTGCTGCAGACTGATTTATCTGGGCTGGCTGGAGCATGCCTGGACTTGGTATCTTCAAGATCTCTACTCCCCTGTCAACTTGGATTGAAACCAGACAAAGAAACTATCGACAGCGCCAGGCACGGGGCGAGGAAAATCAATACAAAGGGTGGAGCCAGACCACACACTGACTGCACAACCCAGCCCCCTTGCCAGCACAGGCAGCCCAGAGCCTCCTCATCACCAACAGGCTGGATTCCACCTTCAAACCCACCCAGCTGTACTCCCCAGTAAGGGCATGAAGGCACTTTGCCACCTCACAAGCGCTAACACCGCTCCTACCTTGGACGTGGTGCTGGAAAGCCCTCGCTGCCCAAAGCCTTTCCCAACAAGCTGAGTTCCATGTCTGACTCTGTACTTCGAGTACTGTGTCCAGTTCTGGGCCCCTCAGTTTAGGAAGGATGTTGACTTGCTGGAACGAGTCCAGAGAAGGGCAACGAAGTTAGTGAGGGGCTTGGAACACAAGCCCTATGAGGAGAGACTGAGGGAGCTGGGGCTGCTTAGCCTGGAGGGGAGGAGACTCAGGGGTGACCTCATTACTCTCTACAACTACCTGAAGGGGGGTTGTAAACAGGCAGAGGTTGGTCTCTTCTCCCAGGCAGCCAGCACCAGAACAAGAGGACACAGTCTCAGGCTGCGCCAGGGGAAGTTCAGGCTGGAGGTCAGGAGGAAGTTTTACACAGAGAGAGTGATTGCCCATTGGAACGGGCTGCCTGGGGAGGTGGTGGAGTCACCATCACTGGAGGTGTTCAGGAGGAGACTTGACAGGGTGCTTGGATAGATGGGTTAGTTGATTAGGTGGTGTTGGGTGATAGGTTGGACGTGATGATCTTGAAGGTCTCTTCCAACCTGGTTTATTCTATTCTATTCTATTCTGCTTTGGGGTGGGGCTGAGAGGCAAAATGCAGCTCCCTGGTCACTTAGAACCTTTGGCAAGCAATTCAAAACAGCCAGACTCAGGTGGCAGAAGGTGGGAGGACTCGACCCAGTCTGCCAGAAGTCAGAGCACTCCTGCACAGCCCAGGCAACTGAAACCCATGCATGAGGCAGGAGTGACAATGTCCACCACAATGAGCCTCCCACCAGCTGTGGTGTTTGCCCACAGCAACCCCAGACAGAGCTACAGGCTGAGGCCAGAGTGGCTGGAGAGCTGCCAAACAGAAAGGGTCCTGGGGGTGCTGATTGACAGCTGCCTAAACATGAGCCAGCAGTGTGCCCAGGGGGCCAAGAAGGCCAAGGGCATCCTGGCCTGCATCAGGAACAGTGTGGCCAGCAGGAGCAGGGAGGTCATTGTGCCCCTGGACTCAGCACTGCTTAGGCCACACCTTGAGTCCTGTGTCCAGTTCTGGGCCCCTCAGTTTAGGAAAGATGTTGAGCTGCTGGAAGGTGTCCAGAGAAGGGCAAGAAAGCTGGGGAGGGGTCTGGAGCACAGCCCTGTGAGGAGAGGCTGAGGGAGCTGGGGTTGCTTAGCCTGGAGAAGAGGAGGCTCAGGGGAGACCTTCTTGCTGTCTGCAACTCCCTGAAGGGAGGTTGTAGCCAGGTGGGGGTTGGGCTCTTCTCCCAGGCACCCAGCACCAGAACAAGAGGACACAGTCTCGAGCTGCACCAGGGGAGGTTTAGGAAGAAATTCCTCCCAGCAAGAGAGTGATTGCCTATTGGAATGTGCTGCCCAGGGAGGTGGTGGAGTCACCATCACTGGAAGTCTTTAGAAGGAGACTTGATAGTATGCTTGGCTAGTTGATTAGATGGTGTTGGGTGATAGGTTGGATGTAATGATCTCAAAGGTCTTCTAACTCTCAAACACTGCAGGGTAACCCCTCCTCACAGCTGGTAAGAGAAGCTAACAGAGGTCTGTGGACAAATCTGTTGGCACAAGTTCCATTTTGCACTTGCAGCAAGGATTAAGACACTAAGAGGTCATCTGTGCTTCTACAACCTATTGGCTGTGGTCTGGTCTATATGGTGGTGTTAGGTCACAGGCTGAAATTGATGATCTCAGAGCTCTGCTCCAGCCTCAATGATTCTGTGCCACACACCAAGCCAGACAGAACTCCCAACATGCCATTCCCAAAGATCACCTGGTGAAGCACTGCAGATGTGCAACCAGCCAGAAAGAAACTCTCAATTACCACCCTCCAAGCACGATAAAAATCCACAACCAACTCCAGCAGCATCCAACTGGAATAGAAGGCTTTGTTTGTTCTTTCCTCCCACTCCCCCTCCTCACAAATCACCCTGGAAAGGATCCAAGCAAGAGCCTCCTTTGTCTCTGTGCATGTAGAGCTCCCAAGTACATGCTAATTCAGTTTAATTACGGATTTACTTCCATGGTCGCCTCGTTACCGCCAGCCACCGCCAATATTTGCAGCTGAAGCAAGGAGGGAGCAGGGAAGGAAGGCTGTGCAGTGCTCTCAGCTCTCTCCTACCCAATCCTTTCACTACAGAATTGGAATGGGATGGAATGGACCAGGTTGGAAGAGACCTCAAAGATCATCAAGTCCAACCTAGCACCCAACACCATCTAAGCAACTAAACCATGGCACCAAGCACCCCAGCCAGGCTCTTCCTAAACACCTCCAGGGATGGGGACTCCACCACCTCCCTGGGCAGCACATTCCAACAGCCAATCTATCTGTCTGGAGAGAACTTCTTCCTAACATCCAGCCTAAACATTCCCTGGCACAGCTTGAGACTGTGTCCTCTTGTTCTGGTGCTGCTTGCCTGGGAGAAGAGACCAACCCCCACCTGGCTACAACCTCCCTGCAGGGAGTTGGAGAGAGCAAGGTGGTCTCCCCTGAGCCTTCTCTTCTCCAGGCTAAGCAACCCCAGCTCCCTCAGCCTCTCCTCACAGGGCTGTGCTCCAGACCCCTCCCCAGCTTTCTTGCCCTTCTCTGGACACCTTCCAGCAGCTCAACAGCTTTCCTAAACTTGAGGAGCCCAGAACTGGACACAGGACTCAAGGTGTGGCCTAAGCAGTGCTGAGTCCAGGGGCACAATGACCTCCCTGCTCCTGCTGGCCACACTGTTCCTGATGCAGGCCAGGATGCCCTTGGCCTTCTTGGCCCCCTGGGCACACTGCTGGCTCATGTTTAGGCAGCTGTCAATCAGCACCCCCAGGACCCTTTCTGCCTGGCTGCCCTCTCTCTCTCTCTTTGAGCACATCCTGTGCAGGAACACCACTCAGACAACTCCGCCCCCCACCCCCACCCCCTCTCCTTCTTTATTTGTCCAATTTATTAGATAATCTCATTCTAATCGAGACCTAATTAAAGGAAGTGAATGCTTGGTTGGAAGCAGGGATTAAAGCCTGGGATAATTATCATAAATGCTCCATTTGGTGCTCCAGCCTGTTCTGCTCTCCTCTGCCTCCCCTTCTCCCTTTCCCCTCCCCTAGCTCCCAGTTGCTCTCTCCCAGGCTGCTCCTCAGAGGGGGTTTTGCTTTCACAATCAATTCTTTTCTTCTTTGCCTCCCTGGCTGCTGCTTCATTTTGTCTGAGCACTATTTTCTTTTCCTTGTAAATACATTTAGATGACAGTGACAGAAGGCAGGGAGGTGGCAGCTGTGGAGAGGGGAAGGGAGGGGGGAAAAAACCCCAACCAAATGAAAACAAACCCAAAACCTCCCAAAAACAGCATCCAAAACCCCAGGAACATTAAGCCAGAGGAGCTTCTCAATTATTTCCTCTTCTCCAGATCTGTCACCAGTCTGGGGGCAAGGGGAGTCTTTTTGCTGCTGCTGCTGCTTCTTTTTCTCGCTATTTATCAATCTGTGTGTGTGGCCAAGGGTTCTTCACAGGCACAAGACATTGATGGATGTGGGAGCTGGGTGGGAAGAGTCTCTGAGCAGCTCTGGTTGCTGGGCTGCCCAGATCAAGAGGGGCAGGGATCTGCTGGAGAGAGTCCAAGGGATGGCTACAATAACGATTAGGGGACTGGAGCACTGCCCTGTGAGGAGAGGCTGAGAGCCCTGGGGCTGTTCAGGCTGGAGAAGAGAAGACTGAGAGGGGATTTAATCAATGTCTATCAATATCTGAAGGCTGGGGGTCAGGAAGGAAGGGACAGGCTCTGCTCACTTAAGACATGGGACAATGGATGGAAACTACAGCACAGGAGGTTCCACCTCAACCTGAGGAGGAACTTCTGCAATGTGAGGGTCACAGAGCTCTGGAACAGGCTGTCCAGAGAGGTTGTGGAGTCTCCTTCTCTGGAGACTTTCCAGCCCCATCTGGATGTGTTCCTGTGTGACCTGTGCTGGATTCTATGGCCCTGTTCTGGCAGGGAGGGGTTGGACTCAGTGATCTCCTGAGATCCCTCCCAACCCCTAACATCCTGTGAGTCTGCAGCTCCTGCTGGACCTGCTCACCTGACAGAGCTGGTCCCTCCACCAGCAAAGATCACAGTCACAGAGGACTCTCTGGACACAGCATCTACATAACAGGTAGCAAGGAGAATCACAGAACTGTCAGGATTGGAAGGGACCACAAGGATCAGCCAGTTCCAAGCTCCCTGCCATGGCCAGGGACACCTCACACTGCAGCAGGTTGCTCACAGCCACATCCAGCCTGGCTGCAAACACCTCCAGGCAGGAGGCTTCCGCCACCTCCCTGGGCAACCTGTGCCAGTCTCTCACCACCCTCAGTTTAGTTTCACTAGTCCTGTTTGGCTAAGCATTGTTTTAAGCTTCTAGCCATGCAAGCAGAGCTCATTGCTTGGTTGCAGCATCCACTCAGGACCACTTCTTGATCAGGCAAACATTTTGAGAAGCAGGAGGTGGCTTCTGGAATCATCACATAATGGCTTGGGTTGGAAGGGACCACTAAAGGTCACCAAGTCCAACCCTCCTGCAGTCAGCAGGGACACTGCAACTAGAGCAGGTTGTTCAGTGGCGCAAACAACCTCACCTGAAAGGTTTTCAGGGCTGGGGCATCCCCCACCTTTCTGGGCAACTTGGGCCAATATCTCACCACCTTCATCATAAAACCCCCAATATTTTCCTTCTCTCAAGTCTAGGTGTGACCATTTGAGGCTGTGCCTTTAAGAAAGGGACAGTGCTGGGACACTCTGGCTGAATGTTTTGAAAACACTCACATATTCTAAACCAATTTCATTGGTAGATTGGTAGAATGCAGCTTTAAGTTTTAGTTTAAGTTGGAATTTTTCTCAGTTCCTCTCTGTTCTGCCTTTCCAGCCTGTCTGCTTCTGAGCAACGAGCCAGAGTTCTGACCTTGAATACCAGATAAGCGTCGATCCTGAATGCGCTAGAAGACCTAACAAGAACTCTCTTCCTTAATAACTGCCTTCTCTGTCAACCTACCACATTTAATTTGGCGCCCAACATGGGGCCTGAGAATGTAATATCTTGATTTATTGCTTGCTGGAGTTGGACTAGCAAATGTGAAAGTGTTTGGGATTTTAGAGCGCCTAGTATTATCTCCCTCAGGAGAGGCTAATCCTGTCCGAGGGGTGGCTTCGGCTGAAGGTCCGGGTCACACTTGTGGGGTAATGCAAGAGAATTGTGGAATACACTGAATTTCACCAAGAAATTTAGGTGAAAGTGTTTGATTTCAGATTGTTATACAACTACATCACACCCAAAGGAAGAATCCATGAGGAATCTATGGTGCACGAACCCTGAGAGCCCTGAGAGTCCCTGTGGCCCTGTTCCCCTTTTCTTTGCTTCATCTGCGAAGAGACAAAATGATTTCCATTTTCTTGTTTCCTGGTTTTCCTGGACTTCTGAATCATAATAATATCATAGTATCAGTCAGGGTTGGAAGGGACCACAAGGATCATCCAGTTCCAAACCCCCTGCCATAGGCAGGGACACCCCACACTAGATCAGGCTGGCCAGAGCCTCAGCCAGCCTGAGCTTAAACACCTCAAGGGATGGGGCCCCAACCACCTCCCTGGACAACCCATTCCAGGGCTTCACCATCCTCATGGTGAAGAATTTCCTCCTCACATGCAGCCTGAATCTCCGCCCCCATCACAAAACTGTGTCAATAGAAGTTGGAAATCTAAGTTAAAAAAATAACGTGGAAGTTTGCTCTTAAGTCACTACTGGAACTAAATAGGAATTGGCAAAATAACTGGGAAGGGGCTGGTGAATTGCCTCTTGGCTCATCAAACCACACTGGCCTGCCTTTTTTATTCAGTGGAAAAAAGCTGTAAAAAATAAACAATCAAGAAAGGTAGAGACCTTTGGCTGTTAATTAATTACCCTTGGCTGCTATTTAAGAGCAATAGATGTTTCCATAATTGTCTACAGGACAGTCCAGAGAAGGATCATATCCTAGGTGAGACCTGCAAACCTGAGTTCTCACCAGCAGCAAATTTTACTGAACGAAGCAGCTTAAAGAATGGGAGTTCAGAAGGAGCCCCCTGCCCTCAGAGTGACACCAGAGCCGGTTCAAGCTCATAACCCCATCTGAGGATAGCTGGAATGGACTATGAACTTTACTTAGGAACTGTAAATGTTGTTTTGGGTTGGATGGACAGTACGAACAGCCAATGACATCGTTGAGAAGGGGTGGATTGTGACCGTTTGAGGCTGTGCCTTTAAAAAGGGACAGGGCTGGGACACTCTGGCTGAATGTTTTGAAAACATTCACATATTCTAAACCAATTTCATTGGTAGATTGGTAGAATGCAGCTTTAAGTTTTAGGGCAGTTGGAATTTTTCTCAGTTCCTCTCTGTTTTCCCTTTCCAGCTTGTCTGCTTCTGGGCAACCAGATGGAGTCCTGACCTTGAATACCAGATAAGCATCAATCCTGCATGTGCTTGGAGGCCTAATAAGAACTCTCTTCCTTAACTGCCTTCTCTCTCAACCCACCACATTTAATTTGGCACCCGAAGTGGGGCCCGAGAATATAATATCTTGATTTATTGCTTGCTGGAGTTGGACTAGCAAACATGAAAGTGTTTGGGATTTTAGAGTGTCTAATGTTTTCTCCCTCAGGAGAGGCTAAATCTCTCCGAGGGGTGGTTTCAGCTGAAGGTCGGGTCACACTTGTTGGGTAATGCAAGAGAATGGCAAAATTCAGTGTATTCCACAAAGAAATCTAACTTTAGCTGAAAGAGCTTGATTTCAGACTGTTGTACAGCTACATCGTGTCCAAAGGAAGAATCCATGAGGAATCTACAGTGCACGAACCCTGAGAGCCCTGAGTCAACTGAGAGTCCCTGTGGCCCTGTTCCCCTTTCCTTTGCTTCATCTGCGAAGAGACAAACTGATTTCCATTTTCTTGGACTTCTGAATCACCTACATCTGAGGATAGCTGGAATGGACTATGAACTTTACTTAGGAACTGTAAATGTTGTTTTGGGTTGGATGGACAGTACGAACAGCCAATGACATCGTTGAGAAGGGGTGGATTGTGACCGTTTGAGGCTGTGCCTTTAAGAAAGGGACAGTGCTGGGACACTCTGGCTGAATGTTTTGAAAACACTCACATATTCTAAACCAATTTCATTGATAGATTGGTAGAATGCAGCTTTAAGTTTTAGTGTAGTTGGAATTTTTCTCAGTTCCTCTCTGTTCTGCCTTTCCAGCCTGTCTGCTTCTGAGCAACGAGCCAGAGTTCTGACCTTGAATACCAGATAAGCATCAATCCTGCATGTGCTTGGAAGCCTAATAAGAACTCTCTTCCTTAATAACTGCCTTCTCTCTCAACCCACCATACTAGGTCTCCCAATTTAGTTTCAAACCACCACCCTTTGTCCTACAGCTACAATCCAAGGCAGAGAGTCTTGCTTCCTCGTTATTCTAGACCCCTTGGAGCACCAGAAAAGGCCACGAGCTCTTCCCAGAGCCTTCTCTTTTCCAGGCTGAACAACCTCAACTCTTTCAGCCTGCCCTCACAGCCCTCCCATCCTCGCTGCATCCTTCCTCTGGCCCCACTCCAACAGGTCCAGGTTTTGTCCTGTGCCTAGGACTCCAGACTTGGCCCCAGCACTACAGGTAGGGTCTCACCAGACCAGAGGGGCAAAATCCCCTCCCTCCACCTGCTGGCCACTACCATGGTTCATGTCAAGCCATACCACCTTCAAATGAGGGGTTTCTTTTAGCCAAGAAGCACTTGCACCAGATTGACAAGAGGCTGATGGACGTTGCCAGGCACAGAGCAGCCCCTCTCTCTGTGGATCAGACTCCAACCATGAGAACACAAACAATTCATAGATTCATGGAATGGTTTAGGTTGGAAGGGACCTTAAAGATCATCTGGTCATGGCAGGGATACCTCCCACTAGAGCAGGTTGCTCAAGGTCTCACCCACAGCCTCCCTGAGCAACCTGTTCCAGTGTCTCACCACCCTCACTGGAAAGAGTTTCTTCCTCATCTCCAGCCTACATCTGCCCTCCTCAAGCTTCAATCCATCCCCTCTCATCCTATCACCACAAGCCCTTGGAAAAAGTCCCTCCCCAGCTTGCTTGTAGCCTCCTCAGGTGCTGGAAGGCTGCTCTAAGGATCCCCCCTGGAGCCTTTTTATCTCCAAGCTGAACAACCCCAACTCTCTTAGCCTGCCCCACATGGAAGGTTCTCCAGCCCCTCTGACCACATTGGTGGCCCTACTCTGGGCCTGCACCAGAACTGGAATCTCCTTTCCAAGTGCCCTAGGCTGAGAAAAGGTTGGAAAAAAAGGGGGATTAAACATAGTGATGCATGGAGCAGGCCTCTCAACAGCTTGATGTCAAAACAAAGAGAGATGTCAGCACCCTGGCAAAGAGGCAGGAAAAGAGTGGTGGGGTTTCACAGAGTGTGTTGGACAATCTTATCCTGTCTGGATTTCCTGAGCATTAGGCAGGAAACAAAGTGATAAAAGCACAGAAGTGAAAGGCAGATCTTATTTCTTCTGAGGAAGAAAAGCAAACAAACCAAAAAGCTCTTCCTGCCTCACCTGCAGTTGTCACATCAGAGTCCCACCTGACAGCAGGGCACAAACCAGCCCTCAATCTGCCCCTCCACTGGTGCCTGAGGGACATGACAACCCCCAGCTGAGAGAACACAGAGTCCTTTCAAACACTGCCACTCAGGCTGCCTCAGGAAGCTTTGCTTTGGTGCTTCTCCCACCAAGTAGAATCACAGAACTGTTAGGGTTGGAAGGGGGACCTGAAGGCTCAGCCAGTTCCAATCTCCCTGCCATGGGCAGGGACACCTCACACTGCAGCAGGTTGCTCACAGCCACATCCAGCCTGGCTGCAAACACCTCCAGGCAGGAGGCTGCCACCACCTCCCTGGGCAACCTGTGCCAGGCTCTCACCACCCTCATGGGCAACAACTTCTTTCTAACATCCAATCTCAATCTACCCACTTCTAGTTTTGTTCCATCCCCCCCAGTCCTATCACTCCCTGACACTCTCAAAAGTCCCTCCCCAGTTTTCTTGGAGCCCCCTTCAGATACTGGAAGGCCCAAGAAGGTCTCCTGGGAGCCTTCTCTTCTCCAGACTGAACAGCCCCAACTCCTTCAGCCTGTCCGCAGAGGAAAGGAGTTCCAGCCCTCTGCTCATCCTCCTGGCCCTTCTCCGGACACCTTCCAGCACCTCCATATCCTTCCTGTGCTAGGGGCTCCAGGTGGGGTCTCACCAGAGAGGAGCAGAGAGGAAGAATCACTTCCCTGGCCCTGCTGACTAAGAGATGCTCAGAGGGGTTAGCTGTGCACCAGGATGAGCAGGGAGGAGTTTCCTTCTTCCATGTCAGCATCTGCTCCCTCACCACCACTGCCATCAGTGATTACAGAGTCACAGTATAACCAAGGTTGGAAGAAACCTTGAGGATCATCAAGTCCAACCTGTCACCACAGACCTCATGACTAGACCACGGCACCAAATGCCACATCCATTCCCCTCTGGAACACCTCCAAGGATGGGGACTCCACCACCTCCCTGGCAGCACATTCCAATGGCTAACAACTCTCTCTGGGAAGAACTTTCTCCTTACCTCCAGCCTAAACTTCCCCTGGCACAGTTTGAGACTGTGTCCTCTTGTTCTGGTGCTGGTTGCCTGGGAGAAGAGACCAACCCCTTCCTGGCTACAACCACCTTTCAGGTAGTTGTAGAGGGCAATGAGGTCTCCCTGGGCCTCTTCTTCTCCAGGCTAAACAATGCCAGAGCAGGGTCACCTAGAGCAGCTCACACAGGAACACATCCAGGTGGGGTTTGAATATCTCCAGTGAGGGAGACTCCACCACCCCCCTGGGCAGCCTGTTCCAGGGTTCTGTCAGCCTCACAGGGAAATAATTCTCCCTCCTGTTGCCATGGAACTTCCTATGCCTCAGCTTCCACCCAGTGCCCCTTGTGCTGGCATTGGGCATCCCCCAGCAGAGCCTGGCTCCAGCCTCTGGGCACTCACCCTGCACAGCTTTATCAACAGGAATGAGGTCTCTCAGGCTCCTCTTATCCAGGCTAAAGAGCCCTCAGCTCCCTCAGGCTCTCCTCCTAAGGAAGATGTTCCACTCCCTTCAGCATTTTTGTTGCTCTGCTCTGGACTCTCTCAAGCAGTTCCCTGAGGTCTTTCTTGAACTGAGGGGCCCAGAACTGGAGACAATACTCCAGCTGCAGCCTCACCAGGGCAGAGCAGAGGGGAAGGAGAATCTCTCTCAACCTGCTGACCACAGCCTTTCTAACCCACCCGAAGCAGGTGGCTTTGGCATTTTGTTACTGCTGAGAAATGTGAAGGGTTGCATCCCAAAGGGCTCTGCAATGCCTGAGCTCCTGGGCTTGAGCATCTTTCTCATCACCCCTCCTTGCCTGGAAGGGAGGTCTTGCCCTCCAAGAATCTTGCCACCACCACTCAGCTGCAATGAGACAGCCACCTGGCTGGTGACAGATACAAAAGATGACATCTCCAGAAATCCCTGGCTTCAAAGGGGCAGCTTCCAGCTCCTGCCTCCATCCACTTCCTCCAGCCCTCGAGGTCAGTGGCATCGGTTTTTAAAGCCAGGGGAATCATTTTGATCTCTCCAAATGGCAGCTCAGTGGTTCAGCACACTTCTGGATGTCAAACCCCCACCCCCCTAACCAAAACAGAGAGGATGCAACTGCCACCAGCAAAATCCTGCTTGGAAAGGACAGATTGAGGTGAAGCAATCCCAAGAGGCAGTGGCAGGGAGAGGAGGGGGCTGGGAAGGACATTTAAAAGGGCAGCTGCATGCTGAAGGATGTTGTGGCCCAGCTTATGAGTGCTGGAGCACAGGGGCTTGTGGTCATGGAGATGTTGGGTTGAGGGTTGGACTTGATGACCCTAGGGGTCTTTTCCAGCCTGAATGAGCCTCTGCCAGGGCTTTCCAGGTGTGGTGGTCATGCTAGGAAGGTGCATTGATCGTCAAGGGCTCCTCCCAGTCTCACACAACAACCCATGGCTCATGGCAAAGGTGCACAGAGCTGTTCAGAGAATATGATGACCCTAGGCGTCTTTTCCAGCCTGAATGAGTCTCTGCCAGGGCTTCCCAGGTGTGGTGGTCATGCTAGGGAGGTGCTCTGACCTCCAAGGACTCTTCCCAGTCTCACACAACAGCCCACAGCTCATGCTAGGGATGCACAGAGCCTGTTCAGAGCATATGATGACCTACTGGGGTCACAGGATGTTAGGGGTTGGAAGGGACCTCCAAAGATCATCAAGTCCAACCCCCCCTGCCAGAGCAGGGCCATAGAATCCAGCACAGGTCACACAGGAACACATCCAGGTGGGGCTGGAAAGGCTCCAGAGGAGGAGACTCCACAACCTCCCTGGGCAGCCTGCTCCAGGGCTCTGGGACACTAAGAGTGCACAAGTTCCTCCTCATGGTTAGGTGGAACCTCCTGTGCTGGAGTTTCTACCCACTGTCCTATCCCAGGGTGCAGCTGGGCAGAGCCTGTCCCCTCCCTCCTGACCCCCAGCCCTCAGATATTGATAGACATTGATTAAATCCCCTCTCAGCCTTCTCCTCTCCAGACTGAACAGCCCCAGGGCTCTCAGCCTCTCCTCACAGGGCAGTGCTCCAGTCCCTTCATCATCCTGGTAGCCCTCCCATGGACTCTCTCCAGCAGATCCTTGTCTCTCTTGAACTGGGCAGCCCTTTTCCAACCTTAATGTCTCTGTGATTCTATGCCAGGGGTTCTGAGGTGTGGTGGCCATGCCAGGGAGGTGCCCTGACCCTCACACCACAGCCCACAGCTCATGCCAGGGGTGCACACAGCCTCTTCAAAGCACTAGGGAGAGAGGATTGGGGACTAGACCCAAGCCTAGTCACCAGAGCAGAGCTCTCCTGTGCCACCTCAGCAGCATGAGGAAGCCTTCCTCATCCTCCTCACCTCCCAGAACATGCTGCAAGGAGCAGCCCTCCCCCGGGACACACTCAGGGGGGCAGTGGGTGAAGAGGAGGGCCCAGGGGCAGGCTGCCAAGCTAAGTAATTGGCTGCCTGCTGGTGAGAACTCTTAATTAGAGGCTTTTCACAGCTCACTGTTTACGTGGAGCTAACTTGTTTATTTGGATGTATACGGGCTGCAAGAAGTCAGCACCCTGCCCATGTGGGGGCAAGTGGAGGAGCCCACTGCAAACAAACAGACCCACTGCCACCCAAGGATGGGCTCAGCCCCTGCAAGCAGCCAGCCTGCCAAACCTAGCCCCTCTCCCCCTGCCTCATGGTGCAGAGGTGACCTGCAGAGGTGACACAGGCATGGTTCTCTCAGGGCAAGGCTGTGGGCTGGCCGTGCTGCTGGAGCGTGGTGTCCAAGCGGTCTCAGGGGGGTGAAATCAAATCAGAGAGCCACAGAGCTACTGAGCCATAGAATCAATAAGGGTGGAAAAGACCTCAAAGATCATCAAGTCCAACCTGCCACCACAGACCTCCTGACTAGACCATGGCACCAAGTGCCACATCCAATCCCCTCCTGAACGCCTCCAGGGATGGGGACTCCACCACCTCCCTGGGCAGCACATTCCAATGGCTAACAACTCTCTCTGGGAAGAACTTTCTCCTCACCTGGAGCCTAAAATTCCCCTGGCACAGCTTGAGACTGTGTCCTCTTGTTCTGGTGCTGCTTGCCTGGGAGAAGAAACCAACCCCCACCTGGCTACAACCACCCTTCAGGGAGTTGGAGAGAGCAAGAAGGTCTCCCCTGAACCCCACTTGGATGCATTCCTGTGCAGACTACCCTTAGGAGACTCTGCTGTGGCAGGGGGGTCGGGCTGGATGATCGCCGGAGGTCCCTTCCCACCCCTAACGTACTGTGGTGCTGAGAGTCTTGTTTCAGCAGTGCACTTGGCAGTGCAGGGTTAACAGGTGGCCTGGAGGATCTTAAAGATTCCTTTCTATCCTTTTCCCCCCCCCCAACTCAAGCCAGTGTGTGGCTCTCAGCAGGGCACTGCCTGCAGCTGCTGAACAGCCTGGGGACGGCTGCGTGGCGGCGGTTTAACAGGGGCGAGTCGTTTATTCCCCTTGTGGGCAAAACCACTTCCATTATCTGCTTTATGAATTGTTAGTTAAGTAATGGGAAGGTGCCCAGAGCAGGGGATGAGTCCTCAGCACTTTGTTACTAGCTCAGAAACCCGCAGAAATGAAGTGAAGATAGATGATCACCGGTGCTGCCCTGAGCACCGCAAACAGCGTCACAGAGTTAAGGGGGTTGGAAGAGAGCTCAGAGATCATCGAGTCCAACCTAGCACCCAGCACCATCTGATCAACTAAACCATGGCACTCAGTGCCTCATCCAGGCTATTCCTAAACACCTCCAGGGATGGGGACTCCACCACCTCCCTGGGCAGCACATCCCAATGGCCAATCTCTCTCGCTGGGAAGAACTTCTTCCTAACATCCAGCATAAACCTCCCCTGGCACAGCTTGAGACTGTGTCCTCTTGTTCTGGGGCTGCTTGCCTGGCAGAAGAGACCAACCCCCACCTGGCTTCAACCTCCCTTCAGGGAGTTGGACACAGCAAGAAGGTCTCCCCTGAGCCTCCTCTTCTCCAGGCTAAGCAACCCCAGCTCCCTCAGCCTCTCCTCCCAGGGCTGTGCTCCAGACCCCTCCCCAACTTTCTTGCCCTTCTCTGGACACCTTCCAGCATCTCAACATCTTTCCTAACCTGAGGGGCCCAGAACTGGACACAGGACTCCAGGTGTGGCCTAACCAGTGCTGAGTCCAGCACCCAGTCACAGTCCTGAGCAGACAGCCCATCCAGGCAGATCATTCCTATCCACACCCAACTCAACTACAAGGAGGAATAGGAGGCTCCCACTCCATGGGGAGAGGAAAGTCCTGGCCCTGGAGGTGAGAGCAGGAGTGCCTACAGGAAGCCAGAGTAGAAGTCAGCATGCATTCATCAGCCTTGGAACTGAGGAGGAAAAGCAGAGGAGCATGACAGAGAGCAAGAGAGGCTTAGCCAACCAGCTCCAGTGCCACTGCACTGAGGAAATTCAACTGAACTGAAGCATTTGGGGTTATACATCAGAAGAAAACCAAAACAGAGAGTTCCTCTTGTGCTTGCAACACTGAGTAGGCTTTGTGCAGCACATCTGACACTTCACCTGCACTTCTGTACTGAAAGGAGGCTGACAAGAAGGCTGCAGAGGGACTGTTTGCAAAGGCCTGCAGTGGTAGGACCAGGAGCAGTGGCTTGAAATTAGAGAAGAGAAGGTTTAGATGGGGTGTTAGGAGCAAGTTCTGCACCATGAGGGTGGTGGAACACTGCAACAGGCTGCCCAGGGAGGTGGTTGAGGCCCCCATCCCTGGACCTATTCAAGGTGAGGCTCAACAAGGCTCTGAGCGACCTGATCTAGTTGAGGATGTCCCTGCTGACTGCAAGGGGGTTGGACTGGATGACCTTTGGAGATCCTTTCCAACCCAACCCATTCTATGATTCTAGAAGGGAAAAAGGACAGAGGAGGAGACTGAGACAACACCAGCAGCAGACTGATAGCAGCTACAGGCAAAGCTTTGGTCTAACCTTGCACCTTGAAGCTGAAACTGAACCAGAGCCATCAGCTGATCTAGGAGAACACAGAGGCACCTGAGGCTGCTCTCCACCTATGCAGCCATAGAATCATTCAGGTTGGGAAAGACCCTGGAGATCATCAGGTCCAACAGTTAAGTCCACCACTAAACCATGGCCCCAAGCAGCACCCCTAAATGACCTTGAAACACCCCCAGGGATGGGGACTCCACCACCTCCCTGGGCAGCCCTGGACACTCCTTCAGTGACAAAAAGTTTGGCTTTATGCCCAGCCTAAACCTAATCTGCTGCAGCCTGAGGCCATTCCCTCTTGTTCCATCACTAATCACCTGTGAGAAGAGACCAGCCCCAGCCTCTCTGTACTGTCCTTCCAGGTAGTTGTAGAGGACAATAAGGTTTTCCCCCTCAGCCTCCTCTTCCTCAGACTGCACAGCCCCAGTTCCCTCAGCTGCTCTTCATCAGACTCATTCTCTAGGCCCTTCACCAGCTTAATTGCTCTTCTCTGCCCCTGCTCCAGCCCCCCTCAATGCCTTCCTTGCATTGAGGTGCCCCAAACTGAAGTCAGGACTTGAGGTGTGGCCTCCCCAGTGCCAAGCTCATGGGGACAATCACTTCCCTCCACCACCTTCTGCTCCCTAGGGAGGCAAATATCAGCAAAAGATCTATTCCTGCTTCCTCCAGACAGAAGATCCAGCCCCAGATCACTTCTTCCTTGGTGGTTAACACAGTTGTAAAGGAAATAAGAATGCAGGGTTTATTCACATGCTGCACTTGGGGACCAAAGACCAGAGTTTGATAGAGTCATTAAGGTTGGAAGAGCCCTCTCAAGGTCATGAAGTCCATCCATCAGCCCACCACCCCCAGGCCCACTAAACAGTGTCCTAAAGCACTGTGTCCACAAGTTCTCTGAATGCCTGCAGGGGCAGTGACTCCACCACCTCTCTGGGCAGCCTCTTCCAACACCTGACCACTCTTTCAGGAAAAGAATTGTTCCTAATGCCCAGCCTAAACCTCCCCTACAGCAACTTGAGGCTGTTTCCTCAGCCTACCACTTGTTCCTTGGGAGAACACCTCACTCCAACCTCCTCAGGGAGCTGGAGAGGGCAATGAGGTCTCCCCTGAGCCTCCTCTTCTCCAGACTAAACAACCCCAGCTCCCTCAGCTGCTCACCACCAGATTCATACTCTAGATGCTTCCCCAGCTCTGGACATGCCACAGAAGAGCAAATGGCCTCTGAAGAATTCACTGTTCTTGCTTTTGGACTCTGCAGTACCTGCAGTTTGCCCCCTAGCTGCAGACACAGCAGGAGAGTTGCAGCCCCTTTTGGGGGCAGTTTCACAACATTTGTACCACTTTCAGGCTCTTAAGCATCTCTCCCTCCCCACCTCACCCCATCTCATCTCTCCCTCCCCACCTCACTCCATGGAATGTGCTGCCCAGGGAGGTGGTGGAGTCCCCATCCCTGGAGGTGTTCCAGAGGGGATTGGATGTGGCACTTGGTGCCATGGTTTAGTAGTCATGAGGCATTGGGTGATAGGTTGAACTTTGAGGTCTCTTCCCACCTTCTTGATTCCATGATTCTACCTCTTCTAGAAAGACAGCAACAAGCATCCTGCAACACAGCACTCTAGATCCAAACTTATTCCCCAAAGGATTCCTTAGTGAGAGCCAAAAGCAGCCTGCTCCTGGCCCCAGAGGGCTCCAAAGCCCACCACAGCTAGCTCAGTTCCATCTCTTCCCTGTGCATCTCAAGCTAAAGCAGAAGAACATCTCACTAAAGCACCCTGAGAAGACAATTAGCTCAAAGCTGCTCTCCCCAACCCCTCTTGCCCCAAACATTTCTTACCTGCTCTCCTCCAGCCTCCTCAAAGTCCTTCAGCTTCCAGCAGCAAACTTCAGCAGTGCCTCACTCCTCCTTTGCAGAAGCTTCTACAGCTGTGGAGCTGCTCAGAGGTGGCCCTAAGGAAGGCAGCCCAGGGAGGCTTCCCTAATGAGGTCCTTATCCTCTGAGTGGCTCCAGCTGTAGCTTTCAGGTTGCTGAAGGGGGCTTCCTCTGCTGGCAGCTTCCCAGAGGGTACTCTCACTGCTTAGGTGATTGCTCAGGTGAAGGGTGCTTTGCACATGCTGCCTTCTCCTGCACCTAGCTGGTAGCTTTGAGGTGAGACAACTGTTTTGAAAGTGGCAGGGCATCAAATGAGTTAATAAGTAAACAACAGGAGCTCCCTGCTCCTTTGGTACCACCTCATGCCTCAGAGGAAGACGAGCTTTGGGTGAGATGAAAGGAGACAAGACAGCCCAGAGAGAAGCTTTGCCTCATGTTACCTCAATGTTGATAAGCTGGGGGATTACTTCATCACAGCACTCCTCCTCCCCATGGATAATTTATAAGGTTTACATATGAAAATCTTAGGGCCAGGTATCAAAATAGACCCCTTTGGGGTTTGTTCTCTTCAGTTGGTGCCATGGACAGTGGCACTGAGTGCACCCTCAGCAAGTTTGCTGCTGACACCAAGCTGTGTGGTGCAGCAGACAGGCTGGAGGGAAGGGAGGCCATCCAGAGGGACCTGGACAGGCTGGAGAGGTGGGCACAAGCCAGCCTCAGGAGATTCAACAAGACCAAGGGCAGGGTCCTGCAGCTGGGTCGAGGCAATCCCAGGCACAAATCCAGGCTGGGCAGGGACTGGCTGGAAAGCAGCCCTGAGGAGAGAGACTTGGGGGTGCTGGGGCAGGAGAGGCTCACCAGGAGCTCTCAGTGTGCACTTGCAGCCCAGAAAGCCAATCAGATCCTGGGCTGCATCAGGAGAAGTGTGGCCAGCAGGGCAAGGGAGGTGATTCTCCCCCTCTGCTCAGCTCTGGGGAGACCCCACCTGGAGTACTGCCTCCAGTTCTGGAGCTCCTATTACAAGAGGGATGTGGAGGTGCTGGAAGGTGTCCAGAGAAGGGCCAGGAGGATGAGCAGAGGGCTGGAACTGCTCTCCTATGAGGACAGACTGAAGGAGTTGGGGTTGTTCAGTCTGGAGAAGAGAAGGCTCTGAGGAGACCTCATTGTGGCCTTCCAGTACCTGAAGGGGGCTACAAGAAAGCTGGGGAGGGACTTTTCAGAGTGTCAGGGAGTGATAGGACTGGGGGGGATGGAGCAAAACTAGAAGTGGGGAGATTGAGATTGGATGTCAGGAAGAAGTTGTTGCCCATGAGGGTGGTGAGAGCCTGGCACAGGTTGCCCAGGGAGGTGGTGGAAGCCTCCTGCCTGGAGGTGTTTGCAGCCAGGCTGGATGTGGCTGTGAGCAACCTGCTGCAGTGTGAGGTGTCCCTGGGCATGGCAGGGGGGTTGGAGCTGGCTGAGCCTTGAGGTTCTTTCCAACTCCACCAATTCTATGATTCTATGGAGGGATCTGAAATGCCTCCAGGAGTGGGGACTCTACCACTGCCCTGGGATGCCTGGTCCAGGGATTGATAAACCTTTCAAAGAAGACATTTCTCTTCATATCCAACCTAAACCTCCCTTGGTGCAACTTGAGGCCATCTATTGTCCTGTCTCTTGTTCCTTAGGAGAAAAGACCAACCCCCACCTCACTCCAACCTCCTTTCAGGTACTTGTAGAGAGCAATGAGGTCTCCCCTCAGCCTCCTTCCCTTCAGACTAAACCACCCCACTTCCCTCAGCTGCTCCTCAGAAGATTCTCTGACTTCTCCCTCTCTCTCCTGGTTTGCTCAGGCTCTAATTGAGCCTATCTGTGCTTAACAAACAGCTTTTTTAACTCATCCTTGGGCAGCCACAGCTCTGTCTCTCTAACTCCATCCCCACGCAAGCCTCCTCTCCCGTGTCCCGGAGGGGTGAAGAGCTGCAGTTCAGCGAGTTCATGCTAAAAGCTTTGCAAGGATGGAGCTTAACTGCCTGGCAGGTAGATCCAGGGAGGACTGAAGGTGCATTAGCACTGGAGTGGGGTGCAGGCCAGGCAGGCACAATAAAAAAAAGGGAGCTGGCCTCCAACTCTTCCTCCTGCTGATGCTAAAACTGCTCCAGAAGCAACTTTGCCTCTCGTGTAGGTTGTGCTTTTGTGAGAGGCAGGGAGCAGGAAGGGAGGCAGGGTGAAAAATCAATCAAGGTTTGTCAAATACACTGGAGAACTCATTTTTATGAGATAAGTGCCTTCAGAGGAAGCCTTGGTAGGCACCTACCACATGTTCAGCCTGCTTAGTGGCAAAGTATGCAACATTAATCACTGTCACTTGAAGGGGCCGGCTTCCAGCTGAGCCATCTTCCAGGCCTCTTCTTCCTGCAGCCATCCTCTCCCCTTTTCCCCTCCCTGTCCACCAGCAGGGAGATGAGTTGCATCTGCAGACCTGGGAACCTGCAAATCAGGCTGATGCTCCTGGCAGCTGCCATCCCAGCCTGTCATTTCGGTGGTGCTGAGCTGCTCTCTGCGTGCTCCAGCTACTTACACGGACCAGCCTCTCATTTCAGCCAAGGCAGTTAGCAGCATGGGCCCCAGGCATGATGGAGATGCCTGCTGCCCCCCAGCAGGTGAGGCTCAGCAGCTGCTGCCCCACTGCAGTGGGACCTGCATCAGGAACAGTGTGGCCAGCAGGAGCAGGGAGGTCATTCTGCCCTTGGACTCAACACTGGTTAGGCCACACCTGGAGTCCTGTGTCCAGTTCTGGGCCCCTCCATTTAGGAAGGACATTGAGACTCTTGAACATGTCCAGAGAAGGGCAACGAAGCTGGGGAGGGGTCTGGAACACAAGCCCTACAAGGAGAGGTGGAGGGAGCTGGGGTTGCTTAGCCTGGAGAAGAGGAGGCTCAGGGGAGACCTTCTTGCTGTCTGCAACTCCCTGAAGAGAAGTTGTAGCCAGGTGGGGGTTGGTCTCTTCTGCCAGGCAAGCAGCACCAGAACAAGAGGACACAGTCTCAAGCTGCACCAGGGGAGATTTAGGCTGGAGGTGAGGAGAAAGTTCTTCCCTGAGAGAATTGTTAGCCATTGGAACGTGCTGCCCAGGGAGGTGGGGGTGTCACCATCCCTGGAGGTGTTCAAGAAGAGACTTAATGAGGCTCTTAGTGCCATGGTTTAGTAGTCATGAGGTGCTGGGTGACAGGTTGGACTTGGTGACCTTTGAGGTCTTCTCCAACTTTGTTGATTCTATGACCTTGCCCTTAGAAGCAGCCAGAAAAAGATGAAGCAATCAGCTTGGTAAACAAAAAGCCAACCAACCTCTTTTCAGAGAAATTATCAGCAGTGAGTGAAGGTAACAGAGAACTGCTAGAGAGAACCCAAGGGAGAGCCACAATGAAGATTAGGGGACTTGAGCATCTCCCCTGTGAAGAGAGACTGAGAGCCCTGGGGCTGTTTAGTCTGGAGAGGAGAAGGCTGAGAGGGGATCTGATCAATGTCTATCAATAGCTGAGGGGTGGGGGGCAAGTGGAGGGGGCCAAGCTCCTTTGGGTGGTGCACAGTGATAAGCCAAGGAACTATGGAGACAAACTGGAACAGAGAAGGTTTCAGCACAAGATGAGGAGAAACTTCTTTGCAGTGAGGGTGCCAGAGCCCTGGAGCAGGCTGCCCAGGGAGGTTGTGGAGTCTTCCTTCTCTGGAGGCTTTCACACTCCACCTGGATGCATTCCTGTGCAGACTACCCTTAGGTGATCCTGATTTTGCCAGGGGGGTTGGGCTGGATGATCTCTGCGGGTCCCTTCCAACTGGTACTGTAGAGATTACTTGGTTGCTGCTTGCTCAAGAGCCTGAGCTCTGCTGAAAAGGCAGCTCGAGAGCAGGAGCAGATCATGGGAATCCCACAGCAGCACTGAAACAGAAGAGCCTGTGAGGACCTGAGTTGCCTTAAGTGAGTTACAGAAGGGGGAAAAATGAGTGATGTGCTACCAGGACACACCTCCAGACTCCTCCACCTGCCTCCTGCTCCCTGGAGCGTTTCTTACTGTAGTGCATCACTGGCTGCCCTCAAGCTTTGCTGCCTCTTACACTCAGCCAGCCTGAGGATGAGTGAGGAGACTTCATCAAAGGAAGGTGAGGGGCCAAACCTGTCCTGATGGATACTCACAGAATCCTAGAATTGTCAGGGTTGGAAGGGAGCTCAAGGATCATCCAGTTCCAGTCCCCCTTCCACGGGCAGGGACACTTCACACTAGGTCAGGTTGCTCACAGCCACATCCAGCCTGGCCTTCAAAACCTCCAGGGATGAACTCCTCTTGTTCCCACTGTCAGGCTGCTGCTGCTGCTGCTGCTGGTGATGATGATGATTATGATTATTGTCTTACTGGGACTTCTACCAGCCTGAGTTATGGGTTTCAGCTCTGCTTTTCCTGGTGAACCCTGAGGCACTTTGAGCAAGCCCTGCAAGGTTAAATATTGCACCTAGGGAGTGGGCAAGGCTGGTTTGTGGCAGGAGGGATGGACTGCAGCGTTAAGACCAGAAAGAGGAGACAGAAATGGCTGGGAAGTGATAAAAAGACTTTATTTTCAGGTCTTAAGCCAGTTACCATCTGTAGAGATTAGCTTCAGCCAGGAAGCAAATTGTCCTAAGCCCTCCTGCCACGGGGGCTCCGCTCTGCACCGCTGCAGCTGTCAGCGGGGACGCGGAACGGGATTAGAGAGACGGAGCCCTATCAAGATCTGCTCCTTGCAGCAATGATGACACCCATTGCAGGAGGAGATGAGAAGCATTTCCCAAGCTTCCTGGACAGGCAAGATTATATCCCTGCAGTGGGACTCGATAGAACAGAAGAGAGCAGCAAAGAGAGATGGGTAACGAGGGCCATAAAACCCTCCTTCCCTCCCCTCCTCCAGCCGCCAGCAGAAAAGTTGTTGAGTCAAGAGGTGCAGCCACTCTCTCTTGCTGACCCAGGCACTTCCCAGGCAGGGCTTGCTCTGCCTTTATTTTCTTCCTCCCCTCTCACCCCTTCATAGATCTTCCCCTGCCACTCCAGAGCTTTCAGCTACCAGGCTGAAATAGCAGCAGCCCTGTGTTGGCTGGGCAGCCCTTCCCCACAGCCATCCCTCAACGTCCCTGGAGGTGTTCAAGAGGGGATTGGATGTGGCACTTGCTGCCATGGTTTAGTAGTCATGAGGTGACAGGTTGGACTTGATGATCTTCCAGGTCTTTTCCAACCTTGTTGATTCTATGATTCTACGATGTTCAAACAGAATCCCAGCCTGGGAGGGGTTGGAAGGGACCTCTGGAGATCATCCAGTCCAAGCTCCCAACTAAAGCAGGGTCACCTAGAGCAGGCTGCATGCCTGTGCCATGGGTGCACACGGCAGTGATGAAGTGACTGGATTTGGAGGTGCTGGAATGTGCCCAGAGAAGGGCCAGGAGGATGAGCAGAGGGCTGGAGCTGCTCTCCTATGAGGACAGACTGAGGGAGTTGGGGCTGTTCAGTCTGGAGAAGAGAAGGCTCCCAGGAGACCTTCTTGTGGCCTTCCAGTATCTGAAGAGGGCTACAAGAAAGCTGGGGGGAGGCTTTTGAGGGTGTCAGGGAGTGATAGGACTGGGGGGAATGGAGCAAAACTAGAAGTGGGTAGATTGAGATTGGCTGTTAGGAAGAAGTTGTTCCCCATGAGGGTGGTGAGAGACTGGCACAGGTTGCCCAGGGAGGTGGTGGCAGCCTCCTGCCTGGAGGGGTTTGCAGCCAGGCTGGATGTGGCTGTGAGCAACCTGCTGCAGTGTGAGGTGTCCCTGGGCATGGCAGGGGGGTTGGAATTGGCTGATTCTTGAGGTCCCTTCCAACCCTGACAGTTCCATGATTGTATGATTGTTGCATAGTAGAAATCATATTAAAAATGCTTATCACTTGTGGGTGCAGGAGGTTTCATGGGGTGAGCTAAAGGGGGTGGTATCTTTGCTGTCTACAACTCCCTGAAGGGAGGCTATAGATAGGTGGGGGTTGGTCTCTTCTCCCAGGCAAGCAGCACCAGAACAAGAGGACGCAGTCTCAAGCTGTGCCAGGGGAGGTTTAGGCTGGAGGTTAGGAAGAAATTCTTCCCAGCAAGAGAGATTGGCCATTGGAATGTGCTGCCCAGGGAGGTGGTGGAGTCACCATCCCTGGAGGTGTTTAGAAAGAGCCTGGATGGGGTGCTTGGTGCCATGGTTTAATTGATTAGAAGGAGCTGGGTGATAGGTTGGACTCAATGATGTCAAAGGTCTCTTCCAGTCTGGTTGATTCTATCCTATCCTATCCTATCCTATCCTATCCTATCCTATCCTATCCTATCCTATCCTATCCTATCCTATCCTATCCGTTGTTTAGGTGGGTTGGATTGGTTGATGGGTTGGACACAATGATCTTGAAGGTCTCTTCCAACCTGGTTTGGTTTATTCTAAAA
This sequence comes from Melanerpes aurifrons, assembly GCA_011125475.1. Taxonomy (NCBI): domain Eukaryota; kingdom Metazoa; phylum Chordata; class Aves; order Piciformes; family Picidae; genus Melanerpes; species Melanerpes aurifrons. Next base: position 40,893,971 of record WWNC01000002.1, read on the forward strand.
TAAAGGTTTATTCTATCCTATCCTTTCTCTGGTTCCAACAAAGGAACAATCCAGGATGAGCTGGACTTTGTTATCATGCAGAGGCCACGTGAACACTTCAGGATGGGCACTAAGAGGGATATTGCCACTGCCTCCCAGCTCTGAGTTATCTCCTTGCTGTCAGGAGTCCCTGACCCCCAGCCAGAGCTGGCAAAAGGGAAGCTGAGGACTTTCCAACATCTGCTGCCAGTGCAAGGTCAAAAGGAACTGTTCAATGGCAGCTGCTTCTTCCCAGTCCTCCTGCTGTGAGGCCAGAGATTTATCCAGAGCACAGCAGGAGCAGCGGATTAAAACAAAGAAACAACCAAACAAAGTCTTCATAAAGGCTTGGGGTACAAATATTTGTTTGCAGGTGCTCAACAGTTTCCTGCCTACCTCTGCAACCCACAGCTTACTGCAGCCCCTCACTGCTCAGCCTTGCAGGCAGCAAGGGATTTTAGCTCCAGAAAGGGAAGGTTCAGGCTGAAACGTGCCCGATGTGGGCAGCAGGGCAAGAATTCGGCTACGGCAATCCCATGCAGAGCTACAGGCTGGGGTCGGAGTGGCTGGAGAGCTCCCAAACAGAGAGGGACCTGGGGGTGCTGATCGACAGCCACCTGAATATGAGCCAGCAGTGTGCCCAGGTGGCCAAGAAGGCCAATGGCATCCTGGCCTGCATTAGGAATAGTGGCCAGCAGGAGCAGGGAGGTCATTGTGCCCCTGGACTCTGCATTGGTTAGGCCACACCTTGAGTCCTGTGTCCAGTTCTGGGCCCCTCAGTTTAAGATGGACATCAAAACACTTGAAGGTGTCCAGAGAAGGGCAAGGAGGCTGGGGAGAGGCCTTGAGCACAGCCCTATGAGGAGAGGCTGAGGGAGCTGGGATTGTTTAGCCTGGAGAAGAGGAGGCTCAGGGGAGACCTCATTGCCCTTTACAACTACTTGAAAGGTGGTTGTAGCCGGGAGGGGGTTGGTCTCTTCTCCCAGGCACCCAGCACCAGAACAAGAGGACACAGTCTCAAGCTGTGCCAGGGGAGGTTTAGACTCGAGGTGAGGAGGAAGTTCTTCACCGAGTGAGTCATTCGTCATTGGGCTGTGCTGCCCAGGGAGGTGGTGGAGTCCCCATCCCTGGAGGTGTTCAAGAGGGGATTGGATGTGGCACTTGGTGCCATGGTCTAGTCATGAGGTCTGTGTTGATAGGTTGGACTCGATAATCCTCGAGGTCTCTTCCAACCTTAGTTATACTGTGATACTGTGATAGTGTAATTGGTTTGGAAAACAATGAAATGAAACTAAATGAAACGAAACGAAACGAAATGAAACGAAACGAAATGAAATGAAATGAAGAAAAATTAAGTTTAAAAACAAAAGTAAAATAAAGTAAACTAAACTAAAATAAATTAATATGGTAAACATAAAATAAAATAAAGCAAAATGAAATAAAGTAAAGTAAGATAAATACAATAAAGCAAAACAAAGAGAAAGTAAAATCAGATAAAATATAAAATAAATTAAAAAGAGAGTAAACTAAATTAAACTAAAATAAAGTAAAATAAACTGAATAAAATAAAGTAAAATAAAGTAAAATCAAATAAAATATAAAATAAATTAAAAAGAAAGTAAACTGAATTAAACTAAAATAAATAAAGTAAAATAAATAAAGTAAAATCAAATAAATAAAGTAAAAGAAATAAAATAGTAAAAATAAGATAAATTTTAAAAAATAAAATATCAAATAATGTAAAATAAAATAAATAAAATAAAGTAAAACCAAAATAAAATCAAATTAAATATAAAATAAAATAATATGAAAGTAAACTGAATTAAACTAAACTAAACTAAACTAAACTAAAATGAAACAAATAAACTAAAGTAAAATAAACTAAAGTAAACTAAAGTAAAATAAACTAGTAAACATAAAATTAAATAAAAAATAAAGTAAAAGAAAATAAAATAGTAAAAATAAAATAAATAAAGTAAAACAAAGTAAAACAAAATAAAGTAAAATCAAATAAAACACAACATAAAAGTCAAATAATTAAACTAAAATAAGTAAGGTAAAATCAAATCAAATCAAGTCAAATAAAATACAATTTAAAAAAATAAGGTAAAATCAAATCAAGTTAAATAGGAAAAATCAAATAATATTTAAAAAATAAAATAATTAAAAAAGAGTAAATTAGAATAATTAAAAAAGAGCAAATTAAACTAAAATAAGTAAAGTAAAATCAAATAAAAGAAAGTAAAATAAAATATAAAATCAACTAAAATGAAAGTAAACTAAATTAAACTAAAATAAATAAAGCAAAACAAAACAAAATAAAATACATTAAAAGTGAAAGGAAATACAGTAAACTAAAAGAAAAAATAATTTCAAATAAAGTGAGTAATAAAAATTCCCACAAATAGAAGAAATAAATAAAAAAAGGAAAAAAAAAAATTAAATAAGTAAAAAATGCAGTGAAGGAAAGGAAAAGGAAGGAAAGGAAAGGAAGGAAGGGAAAGGGGAAGGGGAAGGGGAGGGGAAGGGGAAGGGGAAGGGGAAGGGGAAGGGGAGGGGAAGGGGAAGGAAGGGAAGGGAAGGGAAGGGGGAAGGGGAAGGGGGAAGGGGGAAGGGGGAAGGGGAGGGGAGGGGGGGAGGGGGGGGGGGGAGGGAGGGGGAGGGGAGGGAGGGAAGGGGGAAGGGGGGGAAGGGAAGGGAAGGGAGGGGAGGAAGGGAGGGAGGGAAGGGAGGGGAAGGAAGGGAAGGGAAGGAAAGGAAAGGAAAGGAAAGGAAAGGAAAGGAAAGGAAAGGAAAGGAAAGGAAAGGAAAGGAAAGGAAAGGAAAGGAAAGGGAAGGAAAGGAAAGGAAAGGAAAGGAAAGGAAAGGAAAGGAAAGGAAAGGAAAGGAAAGGAAAGGAAAGGAAAGGAAAGGAAAGGAAAGGAAAGGAAAGGAAAGGAAAGGAAAGGAAAGGAAAGGAAAGGAAAGGAAAGGAAAGGAAAGGAAAGGAAAGGAAAGGAAAGGAAAGGCAAAGAAAAATAAAATTAAGAAAAATAAAATGAAATAAAGAAAAATAAAATGAAATAAAGAAAAATAAAGAAAAATAAAATAAAATAAGATAAAATAAAATAATAAAATCAAATGAAAAATAAAATAAAATAAAATAAAATAAAATAAAATAAAATAAAATAAAATAAAGAAAAATAAAATAAAATAAGATAAAATAAAATAATAAAATCAAATGAAAAATAAAATAAAATAAAATAAAATAAAATAAAATAAAAAAATAAAATAAAATAAAATAAAATAAAATAAAATAAAATAAAATAAAATAAAATAGAATCATTGAGACAGAGCAGGAATCTCACCTGAACCCCTTTGTTGAAGCAGACCAAAGCTCTGGTTTACCAATGGCCATGTGTCTAAACTTCTCCTGCCCTACCACAGCAGCATCATCACTGCTGGAGATGTTCAGCTCAGAGGTGACTTTAAAAAGGGTTGAGTGGAGGGAATGAAGAAGAAGAAGGAAAGAAAGAACCCGCCTCTAAATACAGCTGCAGGTAGATAGGTACTCAGGCAGGCTCTCAAATTGCAGGCTTTCACATCCCTCTGGATTACAGTGAGACATCATCAGACTGAAGAGAACAATCTATCACTACAGGGAAGGAATGTCTCCCACGCCCTCCAATCCAAACAGCATGTGAATCCAGGAGCCTTGATCTTGAAGGTCCTTCCCAACCACAACCTTTCCACCATCCCCCAGCAGATTTGTCTTCCCAACCTTGTTGATTCTATGATCCTATGATTCTAAGTCATCGGTGTTGCCATGTTGCTCCCAGGAGCAGCATTTTGTTGGCAGATCCAACAGGTTTGGAGGCATTCAGTCATTGAATTGGCAGGGTTGGAAGGGACCTCAAGGCTCAGCCAGTTCCAAACACCCCTGCCATGGGCAGGGACACCTCACACTGCAGCAGGTTGCTCACAGCCACATCCAGCCTGGCTGCAAACCCCTCCAGGCAGGAGGCTTCCACCACCTCCCTGGGCAACCTGTGCCAGTGTCTCACCACCCTCCTGGTGAACAACTTCTTCCTGACATCCAATCTCAATCTACCCACTTCTAGTTTTGCATCATCCCTCCCAGTCCTATCTCTCCCTGACACCCTCAAAAGTCCCTCCCCAGCTTTCTTGTAGCCCCCTCCAGATACTGGAAGGCCACAATTAGGTCTTCTCAGAACCTTCTCTTCTCCAGACTGAACAGCCCCAACTCTCTCAGTCTGTCCTCACAGGAGAGCAGCTCCAGCCTTTTCAGCACTTTTTAGGCCACACCTTGAGTCCTGTGTCCAGTTCTGGGCTCCTGAGGTTAAGAAAGATGTTGAGATGCTGGAAGGTGTCCAGAGAAGGGCAAGAAAGCTGGGGAGGGGTCTGGAGCACAGTCCTGGGAGGAGAGGCTGAGGGAGCTGGGGTTGCTTAGCCTGGAGAAGAGGAGGCTCAGGGGAGACCTTCTTGCTGTCTGCAACTCCCTGAAGGGAGGTTGTAGCTAGGTGGGGGTTGGTCTCTTCTCCCAGGCAGCCAGCACCAGAACAAGAGGACACAGTCTCAAGCTGTGCCAGGGGAGGTTTGGGCTGGATGTCAGGAAGAAGTTCTTCATAGAAAGAGAGATGAGGTCTCTTCTAACCTTGGTGATTCTGTGATTGGCCATTGGAATGTGCTGCCCAGGGAGGTGGCGGGGTCACCATCATTGGAGGTGTTTAGGAAGAGCCTGGCTGGGGTGCTTGGTGCCATGGTTTAGTTGATTAGATGGTGTTGGGTGATGCGTTGGACTTGATGATCTCAAAGGTCTTTTCCAACCTGGTCTGGTCTATTCTATTCTATTCTGTTCTATCCTACCCTATTCTATCCTATTCTATTATCTTCTATCCTATCCTATCCTATCCTATCCTAGTCAAGTCTATTTCTATCCTCTGCTCATCCTCGTGGTCCTTCTCTGGACACCTTCCAGCACCTCCAGATCCTAACAGTTCCAGACAGCAGGAACAATGCCTTCCTCTAGCAAGGAGGGAGCAGGGGGAAAGTCCTGTGGCAACAGAAGTCACTGCAGATGGTGCTGGCTTCCAGGCCCCCTTCCTTTTAAGTTGATTAATAATGACACCTTTAAATGGATAACATAAATTAATTCCTGGGTTGTGCCATTAGTGAGTAATTAATTCCTTTGCTCTGTGGAACTAAGATATCACTGTTATCTCCAGCTGTAAGGAGAAGAAGTGCTGATCAAGGACTCCATTAACCTAAACATTGATTTTTCCATTTACCCTCTTCTGAAGGTTTTCTTTTCTCCCCTCCCCTCCCTCCCTCCCTTCCTTTCCCTTCCCTCACTTCCTGCCACTGCACTTCGTTCTCAAGTGGCTGGGAGGTGGGGGAGAGGCACCTAATTTATACTTCCAGTGGTAACCCAAGAGGTTATGCATGCTCATTGCAACCAAATGATGTCATTGAGAAGGCTGTCGAAAGGCAGAGTTGCCTTGGAAACACAAAACACTGATAGTTGAGGCTGGACAGCTGAGTCCTCTGTAGGCACAGTAAGGAGGATCTGGTGTGGCCCTGCCAGACCTGGCCTGACTGGTCAGGCTGGGAAGCTCACCTCAAGATACTCAGTTGGTCTCTTCAGCACTTCTCGAGCTGCCATTCCTCCTACCCCTTCAATGGCATCCTGGCCTGGATCAGGAACAGTGTGGCCAGCAGGAACAGGGATGTCATTGTGCCCCTGGACTCAGCCCTGCTTAGGCCACATCTTGAGTCCTGTGTCCAGTTCTGGGCTCCTCAACGCAGGAAAGATTGCTTGAGACTGTGTCCTCTTGTTCTGCTGCTGCTGGCCTGGGAGAAGAGACCAACCCCCACCTGGCTACAACCTCCCTGCAGGGAGTTGCAGACAGCAAGAAGGTCTCCCCTGAGCCTCCTCTTCTCCAGGCTAAGCAACCCCAGCTCCCTCAGCCTCTCCTCACAGGGCTGTGCTCCAGACCCCTCCCCAGCTTTCTTGCCCTTCTCTGGACACCTTCCAGCATCTCAACATCCTTCCTAACCTTCTCTCTTTCTCTTATTCCTGCATCTCTAACAGTGTTGGCTGCTTGGGCAAGTCTTTCCTTTTGGACTTCTGAAGGAAGCTTAGCTTTTTGCCTCCATGTCAGCTGAAGGGAGAATGGATGGGAGGGGAGAGCAGAGGAAGCTGTAGAAAGCAAGGAGGTCTCCCCTGAGCCTCCTCTTCTCCAAGCCTGGGATGCTGCACGGGGTTGCTGTGACCCAAGGGCAGCAAGCACTCGACCTTCTTGAATCTCCACCATTGACTAGTCTGTGTGGGTGTTTGGTTTTAAGGAAAGGGGGGGAGGAACCCTTAAGGATGCAGCCAAAATACTTGCTGTAAATAATTCAACTCTCTCTGTTCTCTTTTCCTTTCCCAGTATGGAGGCTGCACCCCCTAGAGCAGAAGACGTGGCTCAGGCTGTGTCCTCTGCTCTCCCAGGCATCCCTCAGCGCTGGCGTTCGGCTCAGCGTGATGTGATCGGAGCTGACACTGCATTGTTCTTGGGCCAGGGGAAGGAGAAAAGAGCTGGAGAGGAGCTGTGCAGCTCATGGCTTGGCACAGCTGAGGGCCCCCAGTGGGAGGGACAGGGCTGGCTCCACGGAGGGAGGCAGATCAGCAGCGGTCCTAACGCATCTCCAGGTTAGTCCTGAGCTTTCTCTCCCAGCAGCTGTGAAGTGGGAAGAGCAGAAGTGGCTAAAGACACCCAGGAAGCTGGCTTGAAACCACAGCAGCAGGCTGCAGCCTTTGCTGCTGGTGCAGCACCAAAGGCTGCTCCCTAGCCAGTGTCAGTCATATCTCCTTGCCCACCCCAGCTGGACTGGATGAGAAGGGCAACGAAGTTAGTGAGGGGTTTGGAACACAAGCCCTATGAGGAGAGACTGAGGGAGCTGGGGCTGCTTAGCCTGGAGAGGAGGAGACTCAGGGGTGACCTTATTGCTCTCTACAACTACCTGAAGGGGGGTTGTAAACAGGCAGAGGTTGGTCTCTTCTCCCAGGCAGCCAGCACCAGAACAAGAGGACACAGTCTCAGGCTGCGCCAGGGGAAGTTCAGGCTGGAGGTCAGGAGGAAGTTTTACACAGAGAGAGTGATTGCCCATTGGAATGGACTGCCCAGGGAGGTGGTGGAGTTGCCATCACTGGAGGTGTTCAGGAGGAGACTTGACAGGGTGCTTGGTTACATGGGTTAGTTGATTAGGTGGTGTTGGGTGATAGGTTGGATGCAATGATCTTGAAGGTCTCTTCCAACCTGGTCTATTCTATTCTATTCTATTCTATTCTATTCTATCTTTCGAGGTCCCTTCCAGCCCCTGAAATGCTGTGACTCAATCAAACAAGATCAGTGTGGACAGCTGCCTGAAGCCACCTCTGCAGAATGGCCTTGGGGATAGTCACTGCATGGAAAGAATTAAGGGTTGGGTTTAGGTTTGATTGGTTTTGTTTTCCCCTTGAAGTAGCAGACAGGAAGCAAATGCTGTGCTGGAATGGTTTTTCACAGGAGCCCTTAGAATCCTGCATTTGCTTTGGTTGGGAAAGACCTTTAGGGTCATCAAGTCCAACTGTCAATCTAAGACCTTCATGGCCACTGAACCATGACCCAAAGTGCCCTGTCCACAGGTTTCTTGCATGCCTTCAGGGATGGTGACTCCACCACCTCCCCAGGCAGCCTGTTCCAGTGCCTTCCTTCATAGAGTTGTACAATGGTTTAGGCTGGAAGGGACCTTAAAGATCAGCCAGTTCCAACCCCCCTGTCCTGGGCTGGGATACCTTCTGCTAGCCCAGGTTGCTCAAGGCCTCATCCAGCCTGGCCTCAAAGACCCCCAGGGAGGGGACATCCACAGCCTCCCTGGGCAACCTGCCTCACCACCCTCACTGGAAAGAGTTTCTTCCTAATCTCCAGCCTACATCTGCCCTCCGCAAGCTTCAATCCATTGCCTCTCATCCTATCACCATGAGCCCTTGGAAAAAGTCCCTTCCCAGCTTTCTTGTAGTACCCTTCAGGTACTGGAAGCCACTCTAAGGTCTCCCTGGAGCCTCCTGTTCTCCAGGCTGAACAGCCCCAACTCTCTTAGCCTGTTCCCACGGGGGAGGTGCTCAAAGTCTGATCATCTTTGTGGCCTCCTCTGGACCCACTCCAGCCTTAGGCTTAGCCTTAGCTTTGAAGGATCTAGAGGAGAGGAGCAGCTATGTTTGGTTTTGTCCAGACAGAGTAAGGCTGATGATCTTTGCAAGGAAACCCCTTGCTCCAGCACACCCAAAGTAAAGATCCTGTCTTCTAGGCTGCACCTTCCCCTCTGAAGCAGATGCCAAGATGATAAGTGTATGATCAGGAGATCATGCGATCTCCTGAACCAAGGTGATGTCCTAGGCTCTTTATCAAGTCTTTCACTTGGGAAAGGAGGATCTAACACCCTGCTTACAAACAGATCCTGGCTCAGCTTGGCAGAGACACCTTCAGTCCCCAGCAAATCTCTGTAGCAGGATGGGTGATTTTGAGATGCTGGAAGGTGTCCAGAGAAAGGCAACAAAGCTGGGGAGGGGTCTGGAGCACAGCCCTGTGAGGAGAGGCTGAGGGAGCTGGGGTTGCTTAGCCTGGAGAAGAGGAGGCTCAGGGGAGACCTCATTGCTGTCTGCAACTCCCTGCAGGGAGGTTGTAGCCAGGTGGGGGTTGGTCTCTTCTCCCAGGCACCCAGCACCAGAACAAGAGGACACAGCCTCAAGCTGTGCCAGGGGAGGTTTAGGCTGAGAGATTGGCCATTGGAATGTGCTGCCCAGGGAGGTGGTGGAGTCCCCATCCCTGGAGGTGTTTAGGAAGAGCCTGGCTGGGGTGCTTGGTGCCATGGTTTGGTTGATCAGATGGTGCTGGGTGCTAGGTTGGACTTGATGATCTCTGAGGTCTTTTCCAACCTGGTTACTTCTGCATTCTGAATGGTTTGGGTTGGAAGGGACCTCTAAAGGCCATCTAGTCCAACCTGCTGGCAGTAAGCAAGGACACCTGCAGCTAGGTCAGGTTGCTCACAGCCCTCTTCAGTGTGACCTGGAATGATTCCAGAGATGGGGCAGATGGGAAGATGAGGAACTCACAGGGAAAAGCAGCACAAGGAACAGATCATAGGAGTGTTTTGTACCACAGCTCTGGATTAGAGAAGATCCCAGCTGGGATGGAAATGAGAACGGATTGCTAATGAGCAGAGCTAAAATATAGATCCATAGAAGAGCTGAAGTTGGAAGAGAGCTTTGAGATCATCCAGTACCTCAAGGGGGCTCCAAAAAGGCAGCAGAGGGACTGTGCAGTGGTAGGATGAAGGGTAATGGTTGGAAATCAGAGAAGAGCAGATTCAAACTGGATGTCAGGAACAAGTTCTGCACCATGAGGGTGAGGGAACCCTGCCGTGGGTTGCCCAAGGAGGTGGTTGAGGCCCCATCCCTGGAGCTATTCGAGGTGAGGCTCAACAAGGCTCTGAGCAACCTGACCTGGTGGAATATCTCCCTGCTGACTGCAGGGGGGTTGGACTGGATGACCTTTGGAGGTCCCTGCCAACCCAAACCATTCTATGATTCCATGCTCAAGTCCAACCCTTCACCCAGGGCTCCCAGTCCTATCACACCACTAAACCACATCCCCCAGCACCCTATTCACACACCTTCTACACCCCTCCAGAGATGGGGACTCCATCCCCTCCCTGGGTAGCCTGTTCCAAGGCCTGAGGACCCTTTTTTGTGCAGGAACTTTCCCTCAAACTCAGCCTGGACCTCCCCTGGCACATCCTCCTGCTCAGGAAGGAGAAAGCAGGCCAGCAGAACCCACCAGGCCAGCAGAATATTGGGGGCTCAATAAATGTCACTGGGGCAAACTCACTCCTGATTAGCATTTGGGGTGCTGGGTGGGGTGAGGGAGGGAAAATCCTGTGGGATTTCCTTCCTGCCAAAGGGTCTTGTAGAACAGTTGAGAGGTTTGGAGGAAGGTGATTGTTTTCCATGCTCTTGCCCAGGTTTTCAGTGCATCTCTCTCTCTCTCTCCAGAAGCCTGCTGGTTTCAACCCTGTGAAATCCCAGTCACTTCCCTCAAGGAGGGCTGGAAGTGTCAGGCTTGATTCAGTCCTGCAAAGGGATAAAGGGAACACCATCAGACAGCAGCCAGGGATGGCAGAAGTGGTTTTGTGTGGCACCAGTCTTATTTAAGAAGGGTTGGGATTTCTGGCTGGGGCTGAGGAGGGGCAAGCTGGAAGCAGCCAGCTGCAAGAGCGAGAGGCAGAGCCCAGGCAGTGCTTTTAGAGCAGGCTGTGATTAACCAGGGGCCCCCACAGAGACATGAGGATGGTTTCAGATGAGTTATTTTAAGTGGTTTTAGATGTTTGCCTTGGCTCCATCAAGGTGATGCCCCTCTTGCTATTCCTCATGTCAGCTCTGGGCACTGGAGTTTATGTAAGAGCCTGCACTGCTTGCTTTGCAATTAACACATCCTGCAATTAGCAATCCCAAACACTGAACTCTTTCAGAGCTCTTCTCCCTGCTCCTAGGCAATATTTTACCTCTCACATGCTCTTGTCCTTGGACTTGAATTTATTATGGCACAGTGAACTGTGACTAATCCTTCTGAGCACAGGCACGCACCAGGAACCCAGCTCAGCCTCTCTCCTTCCAACTGCTCCCCCAGCATCCACTCCAGAAAGAGGAGAGGGCCAGGCTCATTCAACATCTTTGTGGGTGCCATGGACAGTGGCACTGAGTGCACCCTCAGCAGGTTTGCTGATGACACCAAGCTGTGTGGTGCAGCAGACAGGCTGGAGGGAAGGGAGGCCATCCAGAGGGACCTGGACAGGCTGGAGAGGTGGGCACAAGCCAACCTCAGGAGGTTCAACAAGAGCAAGGGCAGGGTCCTGCAGCTGGGTCAGAGCAATCCCAGGCACAAATCCAGGCTGGGCAGGAACTGGCTGGAAAGCAGCCCTGAGGAGAGAGCCTTGGGGGTGCTGGGGGAGGAGAAGCTCACCAGGAGCTCTCAGTGTGCACTTGCAGCCCAGAAAGCAAATCAGCTCCTGGGCTGCATCAGGAGAAGTGTGGCCAGCAGGGCAAGGGAGGTGATTCTCCCCCTCTGCTCAGCTCTGGGGAGACCCCACCTGGAGCACTACATCCAGGTCTGGAGCCCCTATGGCAAGAGGGATGTGGAGGTGCTGGAAGGTGTCCAGAGAAGGGCCAGGAGGATGAGCAGAGGGCTGGAGCACCTCTGCTGTGAGGACAGACTGAAGGAGTTGGGGCTGTTCAGTCTGCAGAAGAGAAGGCTCTGAGGTGACCTCATTGTGGCCTTCCAGTACCTGAAGGGGGCTACAAGAAAGCTGGGGAGGGACTTCTGAGGGTGTCAGGGAGTGATAGGACTGGGGTGAATGGAGCAAAACTAGAAGTGGGTAGATTGAGATTGGATGTGAGGAAGAAGTTGTTCCCCATGAGGGTGGTGAGAGACTGGCACAGGTTGCCCAGGGAGGTGGTGGAAGCCTCCTGCCTGGAGGTGTTTGCAGCCAGGCTGGATGTGGCTGTGAGCAACCTGCTGCAGTGTGAGGTGTCCCTGGGCATGGCAGGGGGGTTGGGACTGGCTGAGGCTTGAGGTCCCTTCCAACCCTGACAATTCTGTGATTCTATATACCAGAACCCCAGCCTGGTAGGGGGTGGAAGGGACCTCTGCAGATCATCGAATCCAAACCCCTACTAAAGCAGGGGCAGCCACAGCAGGTGGCACAGAGCAGTGTCCAGGTGGGTTTGGAACAATTCCAGAGATGGAGACTCCACCACCTCTCTGGGCAGCCTGCTCCAGGGCTCTACCAGCCACAAAGCAAAGAAGTTGCTCCTCATGTTTGGAGTGAAACTTCCTACATCCATTGCCCTTTGTCCTGTCCCTGGACAGCACTGAACAAATCCTCCTGACCCCCACCCTTTAGCTACTTATCACCACTGATAAGATCTCTCCTCAGTCATCTCTTCTCCTGGCTGAAAACCCCCAAGTCCCTCAGCCTTTCAGCAGTTCAACTCCTCACCCTCTCCAGAAAAGTCCAGTTCTTGGCCCCTTAGTTCAAGAAGGACCTCAGGGAACTGCTTGAAAGAGTGCAGAGCAGAGCCACAAAGATGCTGAAGGGAGTGGAACATCTTCCTTATGGGGAGAGACTGAGGGAGCTGAGGGTTCTGGAGCCAGGAGAGGAAGAGCCTGAGAGGTGACCTCATTGCTGTTGATAAAGATGTGCAGGGTGAGTGCCCAGAAAAGAGGGGAGGTGGTCAGACCAGACTCCCAGCATGGTAGGGGGCTGAAGGGACCTCTGGGGATCATCCAGTCCAACTCCTCTCCTACAGCAGGAGCCCCCCCAGCAGGTTTCACAATGTCCAGGTGGGGTTGGAGTCTCTCCAGAGGAGACTCCACAACCTCTCTGGGCAGCCTGCTGCAGGCCTCCAGCACCCTCACTGTGGCATTCGGGAGACAAGGAGAGTGAAGGAGGGTAAAGGGAGCTGAGGGCTCTTCAGCTTGGGGAAGAGGAGCCTGAGAGGTGACCTCATTGATGCTGATAAAGCTGTGCAGGGTGAGTGCCCAGAGGCTGGAGCCAGGCTCTGCTGGGGGATGCCCAATGCCAGCACAAGGGGCACTGGGTGGAAGCTGAGGCAGAAGAAGCTCCATGGAAACAGGAGGAAGAATTTGTTTCCCTCTGAGGCTGACAGAACACTGGAACAGGCTGCCCAGGGGGTTGTGGAGTCTCCCTCTCTGGAGACATTCATGACCCACCTGGATGTGTTCCTGTGTGAGCTGCTCTGGGTGACCCTGCTTGGGCAGGGGGGTTGGACTGGATGATCTCTCAAGGTCCCTTCCAGCCCCTAACATTCTGTGATTCTGAGAACAGCTCCCACCAGGACCTGCCCTCAGCAGGAGGCACCTGCAGTTTGAAGAGGAGAAAGGCCATGAGGATGTTTTCATGAGGTGTTGGAGCAAGGGAGAGGAACTTCCCAGCAGCCAGGGTTCTAAGGCCATGTGGCAATGATACTCTGTCAGACTTTTTGTCCAGCCTGGACGGCTCAAATGTCAAAGAAGCCCCAGGCAGAGAGGTCCAGCTCCAATTTCTTCACTGACAGAGCCTAATCTCATGCATTTTTTTCAGCCAGAAATTAAATGGGCTGAAGCTTCCTGCTACTAACTAAGGACATTTACCAGCACTCCCCAGAGGAGCTGCTTCAGAATACAGAATGAAACAGGTTGGAAAAGAGCTCAGAGATCATCAAGTCCAACCTATCACCCAGCACCAACTCATTAACTAAACCATGGCACCAAGCACCCCAGCCAGGCTCTTCCTAAACACCTCCAGGGATGGGGGCTCCACCACCTCCCTGGGCAACACATCCCAATGGCCAATCTCTCTTGCTGGGAAAAACTTTCTCCTCACCTGCAGCCTAAACCTCCTCTGGCACAGCTTGAGACTGTGTCCTCTTGTTCTGGTGCTGCTTGCCTGGGAGAAGAGCCCAACCCCCACCTGGCTACAACCTCCCTTCAGGGAGTTGCAGACAGCAATGAGGTCTCCCCTGAGCCTCCTCTTCTCCAGACTAAGCAACCCCAGCTCCCTCAGCCTCTCCTCACAGGGCTGTGCTCCAGACCCCTCCCCAGCTTTCTTGCCCTTCTCTGGACACCTTCCAGCATCTCAACATCTTTCCTAACCTGAGGAGCCCAGAACTGGACACAGGACTCAAGGTGTGGCCTGACCAGTGCTGAGTCCAGGGGCACAATGACCTCCCTGCTCCTGCTGGCCACAGCCTGGGGCTGTTGAGCCTGGAGGAGAGCAGCCTGAGAGGGGATCTGATCAATGCTGATCAACAGCTATAGGGCAGGGGGCAAGAGCATAGGAGCAGACTCTTTTCAGTGGTGCCCAGCAATAGGACAAGAGGCAATGGGCACAAACTGGAAACCAGGAGGTTCCATCTGAACACAAGGGAAAAGTTATTTGCTGTGAGGCTGCTGGAGCCCTGGGGCAGGCTGCCCAGAGAGGTTGTGGAGTCTCCCTGTCTGCAAAGATTCCAAACCCACCTGGAGACTGTGATCCTGGGCAAGCTGCTGTGGTGTCCCTGCTTTAGCAGAGGGCTTCAACTCAATGATCTCCATAGGTCTCTTCCAACCCCTCCCATGCTGGGATTCTGTGCTGAGGAGGGAGACCTCTTCTGGTCCTTGCTGTTGTCTTCTCTTGCCCTCCTGCTCTCTGTCCTTTTGCTCCCATCCCAGTGGAAGGCACAGCGGTACAGCCACAGCCAGAGGGATGCTGAAGAGGTAACAGCAGGATCTCAAGTGACAGGAGACAGATGAGCACCAGGCTGGCTGGGAGGCAGGTTAAACGAGGTGCCTCCTCCCCCAGCACAAGGTCCTCTCTGCCCAGTTGTCATCCCCCACGGGCACCTAATGGAGCTCTTCCCCTCGCTCACTGAGCAGGCACCAGCTCCACCTGCTCCCAAAGCTCCCTCTCCCCCCAGAACTGTGGGAAACTGCACCTGGCAGGATATCCCAGGCTGGCTGGGAGGCAGGTTAAACGAGGTGCCTCCTCCCCCAGCACAAGGTCCTCTCTGCCCAGTTGTCATCCCCCACGGGCACCTAATGGAGCTCTTCCCCTCGCTCACTGAGCAGGCACCAGCTCCACCTGCTCCCAAAGCTCCCTCTCCCCCCAGAACTGTGGGAAACTGCACCTGGCAGGATATCCATCATGGCCCACACAGGCTTGGGGTCCCCTCCTGCCACCAGAATCACAGAGTGTCAGGGGCTGGAAGGGACCTCAAGAGATTACCCAGGCCAAGCCCCTTGCCAGAGCAGGGTCACCCAGAGCAGCTCACACAGGAACACATCCAGGTGGGTCATGAATATCTCCAGAGAGGGAGACTCCACAACCCCCCTGGGCAGCCTGTTCCAGGGCTCTGTCAGCCTCACAGGGAAACAAATTCTCCCTCCTGTTGCCATGGAACTTCCTCTATCTCAGCTTCCACCCAGTGCCCCTTGTGCTGGCATTGGGCATCCCCCAGCAGAGCCTGGCTCCAGCCTCTGGGCACTCACCCTGCACAGCTTTATCAGCATCAATGAGGTCACCTCTCAGGCTCCTCTTCCCCAAGCTGAAGAGCCCTCAGCTCCCTTTACCCTCCTTCACTCTCCTTGTCTCCTGAATGCCACAGTGAGGGTGCTGGAGCCCTGCAGCAGGCTGCCCAGAGAGGTTGTGGAGTCTCCTCTGGAGAGACTCCAACCCCACCTGGACATTGTGAAACCTGCTGTGGGGGCTCCTGCTGTAGGAGAGGAGCTGGACTGGATGATCCCCAGAGGTCCCTTCAGCCCCCTACCATGCTGGGAGTCTGGTCTGACCACCTCCCCTCTTTTCTGGGCACTCACCCTGCACAGCTTTATCAGCATCAATGAGGTCACCTCTCAGGCTCTTCCTCTCCTGGCTCCAGAGCCCTCAGCTCCCTCAGTCTCTCCCCATAAGGAAGATGTTCCACTCCCTTCAGCATCTTTGTGGCTCTGCTCTGGACTCTTTCAAGCAGTTCCCTGAGGTCCTTCTTGAACTGAGGGGCCCAGAGCTGGACACAATATTCCAGCTGCAGCCTCAGCAGGGCAGAGCAGAGAGGGAGGAGAACCTCTCTGGACCTACTGCCCACAGCCCTTCTAATCCACCCCAGAGTGGCTTTGGCCTCCTTGGCCACAAGAGCACATTGCTGGCTCAGGGTCAGCCTCCCATCCACTAGGACCCCCAGGTCCCTTTTCCTTCCCTGCTCTCCAGCAGTTCAGTCCCCAGCCTGTACTGCTCCCTGGGGTTGTTCTTCCCCAGGTGCAAGACTCTACCCTTGCCCTTCTTGAGCTTCATTCAGTTCTTCCCTGCCCAGCTCTCCAGCCTGCCCAAGCCTCACTGAATGGCAGCACAACCTTCCAGTGGGTCAGCCACTCCACCCAGCTTGGTGTCATCAGCAAACCTGCTGAGAGTGCTCTCTCTTCCCCCATCCAGGTCATTGATGAATATATTGACCAGAACTGGTCCCACTGCTGACCCCTGAGGGACTCCACTAGATACAGGCCTCCAACTGGACTCTAGGAAGAGTTGCACCACCACAAAGGGACAAGGGGAAGCTTTGCTGCCCTGCTGGGAGGTTTAGAGCTCCAGAGTGGGCCTGGCAGGCTGCCCAGCACCATCCATGACAGCCTCAGGGTTCCACCAGCTTTGTCTTTTTGCTGAGGAGTTGCCCAGAAGACAGTAAAAGAAATAAGTAACTAAAGGAATCAGTCACAGTCAAGCTCACATTGACCTGCAGCCTGCAGCCTGTGAAAACTACAGGAGAAAGCCTGATGGCTGCTTCCCTTTTCCCTGGCCAAAGTTATTGCATATAAATTGGGTATTGATTAGAGGCAGAAAATGCTAAGAAGCTGCTGTGGGAAAAACTGGAGGGTGGGAAGAAATTCAGACAGAAGAGCCACTTGGATTAGGAAGGAAAGCCAAGCAGGGAGAAGAAAAACCAAACACAGCCTTGCCCCTCAAGAGCCTCCCACGTCAGACCAGGAAAGAGATCTCATGGGAGTCACAGGAGCACAGGATCACCAAGGTTGGAAGAGACCTCAAAGATCATCAAGTCCAACCTCTCACCACAGACCTCACGGCTGCTAAACCATGGCACCAAGTGCCACATCCAATCCCCTCTTGAACACCTCCAGGGATGGGGACTCCACCACCTCCCTGGGCAGCACATTCCAGTGACAAATGACTCTCACAGTGAAGAACTTTCTCCTCACCTCCAGCCTAAACCTCCCCTGGCACAGCTTGAGACTGTGGCCTCTTGTTCTGGTGCTGGGTGCCTGGCAGAAGAGACCAACCCCCACCTGGCTACAACCTCCCTTCAGGGAGTTGCAGACAGCAATGAGGTCTCCCCTGAGCCTCCTCTTCTGCAGGCTAAGCAACCCCAGCTCCCTCAGCCTCTCCTCACAGGGCTGTGCTCCAGACCCCTCCCCAGCTTTCTTGCCCTTCTCTGGACACCTTCCAGCATCTCAACATCTTTCCTGACCTGAGGGGCCCAGAACTGGACACAGGACTCAAGGTGTGGCCAAACCAGTGCTGAGTCCAGGGGCACAATGCCCTCCCTGCTCCTGCTGGCCACACTGTTCCTGATGCAGGCCAGGATGCCCTTGGCCTTCTTGGCCACCTGGGCACACTGCTGGCTCATGTTCAGCCTACTATCAACCACTACCTCCAGGTCCCTTTCTGCCTGGCTGCTCTCCAGCCACTCTGTCCCCAGCCTGTAGCACTGCATGGGGTTGTTGAGGCCAAATCCCTTGAGAGATTCAAGAGCAGACTTGGTGTGGCCCTTGGGCAGCCTGACCTAGTTGGAGGTGTCCCTGCTGACTGCAGGGGGGGTTGAAGAGGATGACCTTTGAGGTTCCTTTCCAACCAGATAGGTTGTATGGCACCAGCAGCAGCCCTGAGGATGGCAGGTGGAGCTGTCTGTGGCTGTGCAGAGGCAGGGCTGGATGGGCAGGCTGAGTTTACTGTTTCAGTCCCCAGTGTGAAATCAAGGGGACTTTGGGAAAAAGGCTGCAGCAGCAGAGCTGAGCTGCCCTGGGAAATGTGGTGTGGAGAAGATAATTGTCCAAGGTGTGGGAATCCCAAGCTTTCCCACAGACTCTGCCTGCCCAGTCCTGGCCAGGCTGCCAGTCCTCTCCTGTCTGGAAAGGGAGAGGCTGTGTTTAATCTGAGGGTGAAAGGTAGGCTCCAGACTGAGGTGGCTGCAGGAGGGAGCTGCTGCATGAAGGGATGGACCTGAGCAGCTGCCTGGAGGTGCAGGTCCAGTCTGCAACCCCAAAAAAGCAGGGAGATAACTGCAGGGGAAAGGAGGAGAGAGTCCCAGACACACAATTTGGGGCCAGGAGAAATCGGAGTGACACCAGCTGGGTGGGTAGGTAGGAGAGCCCTGAAACAATTCTGTCTGGTGAGATGAGCCCAGGAAGCTGTGCTTGCTCTGGCCCCAACTGCTCTTCTCTGCAAAGAGCTGCCAGGGGTTTTGGCTAGACCCAAAGCAGCACTCTCACCTCTGTTTTCTGCTTCTTGCTCACTCTGAACTTCCGAAGCTGCCCTACTGAATGCAGAGTCCAGGAGCAACAGGACAGGAGGCAGGAGATGAAAGCCTCTGGCTGACCACAGAAGCACAGAATGGTCAGGGTTGGAAGGACCTCAAGGCTCAGCCAGTTCCAACCCCCCTGCCATGCCCAGGGACACTTCACACTCCACCAGGTTGCTCACAGCCACATCCAGCCTGGCTGCAAACACCTCCAGGCAGGAGGCTGCCACCACCTCCCTGGGCAACCTGTGCCAGGCTCTCACCACCCTCATGGGGAACAACTTCTTCCTCACATCCAATCTCAATCTACCCACTTCTAGTTTTGATCCATTCCCCCCAGTCCTATTAATAGGACATTGATCCAGATGCTCCTGGAGGAATGGTGTCCAGCCACAGGAGCACTGTGACTTCATGAGTACCACTTCTGTGGTTGTAGGAAAGACTCCCCATAGGCGTGGTCAGCTTCAGTGTGCTCCCAGGTCAGGGAACCTGAACACAGAACAGAGAATTAAGCAGGTTGGAAAAGAGCTCAGAGATCATCAAGTCCAACCTATCCCCCAGCACCATCTAATCAACCAAACCATGGCACCAAGCACCCCAGCCAGGCTCTTCCTAAACACCTCCAGGAATGGGGACTCCACCACCTCCCTGGGCAGCACATCCCAATGGCCAATCTCTCTTGCTGGGAAGAACTTCTTCCTAACATCCAGCCTAAACCTCCCCTGGCACATCTTGAGACTGTGGCCTCTTGTTCTGGTGCTGCTTGCCCAGGAGAAGAGACCAACCCCCACCTGGCTACAACCTCCCTTCAGGGAGTTGGACACAGCAAGAAGGTCTCCCCTGAGCCTCCTCTTCTCCAGGCTAAGCAACCCCAGCTCCCTCAGCCTCTCCTCACAGGGCTGTGCTCCAGACCCCTCCCCAGCTTTCTTGCCCTTCTCTGGACACCTTCCAGCAGCTCAACATCTTCCCTAACCTGAGGGGCCCAGAACTGGACACAGGACTCCAGGTGTGGCCTCACCAGTGCTAATCTCTCTGTCTCTGAGGAATTTCTTCCTGACATCCAGCAACCTGCAGTTTGTGGTAAGGCTCTGGAGGGGGCTGGGGAAGCTTCCCAGTGTGAGAACCAGCACCTCATCTCTCCACAGGCGCCTGGGGTTGAGGCAGGAGAAACTGGGAGGGAAACAAGGAGCTTCTCTGAGTGTATTTAGCCCACTTGAGGTTGCCCATACTCTGCTGACACATTCTGCACATGTCAGAAGGCAGTAATTACAGCTAATAAGGCCAAACTGTGTAATTGGCCTGCAAGTGCTTGGAGCTAGCAGGCAGGGCATGGCCATTACACACTGCTGAGGTGATCCATTGCCTTCCCCCACTTGGCACACAAAAGCCAGGAGTGCCAGGGAGGGGAGCTGCTTTTTTTTTCCCTCAGCCTCCCTTTAGTTTGGAAAAGAGGAGGCTGAGGGGAGACCTCCTGGCTCTCTGCAGCTGCTGAAGGGAGGCTGTGGAGGGGCTGCTGCTGGTCTCTTCTCCCAGGTTATTAGTGACAGAACAAAAGGGATCAGCCTCAAGCTGCAACTGAGGAGGTTCAGACTGGACATCCCTGGAAGTGTTTAGGAAGAGCCTGGCTGGGGTGCTTGGTGCCATGGTTTAGCTGATGAGATGGTGTTGGGGGATAGGTTGGACTCAATGATCTCTGAGGTCTCTTCCAACCTGGTTTGGTTCTATTCTATTCTATTCTATTCTATTCTATTCTATTCTATTCTATCCTATCCTATCCTATCCTATCCTATCCTATCCTATCCTATCTCTATTTCTATTTCCATTCTACAGCTCCCTGAAAGGGGGTAGCTAGATGGGAGTCAGTCTCTTCTCCCAAGCACAAAGTGATAGGATAAGAGGAAATGGCCTCAAGTTGCACCAGGGAACGTTTAGGTTGGACATGAGGAACAATCCCTTCCCCCAAAGGGTTGTCAAGCCCTGGAGCAGGCTGCCCAGGGCAGTGGAGGAGTCCCCATCCCTGGAGGGGTTTCAAAGCCATGTAGGTGTCGTGCTGAGGGACATGGATTAGTGGTGACCTGGCAGTGCTGGCTGAAGGGTTGGACCTGATGATCTTAGAGGTCTCTTCCAACCCAAATGATCCACGAGCCTGTGTCTTTTACTGAAGCTCTGCAGCCCATCCTTACATGACATAAAGCCAGGTTTTATTTCCTTCTGCTTCCTGTCTATTGGTTGTGACCAAAAAAAATCTGTTTCCAAGAGGGCAAAACCTGAATCAAACAAAGCCAGAAGTGCTTGAGGGATATCCTGGACTGAAGTGAAGCCTCCCCTACAGGGTCAAGGAGGTAGCCAATACTAGAGCCAAGCAGCAGAATGAAATCAAGGGGCCACTGAAGAAGAGGATGAGAAGATAGGGAGCCAAGTGGAATCCTAGAAAGCATTGGGTTGGAAGGGACCTTTAAAGGTCAACTAGCACAGCACTTGCTGCCTGCACACCGTGCCAGGCAAGCCTTGCTAATCCCTTTGATCAGCAGTGAGCCTGGGCTATGGTAGCAGTGCCCCCATCCCTACCCTGATCATGGCAATGCCCCAAAAGAGCCAGACAGGCAGAGCAGGATGTCAGGCTCCCTGCAGGGCTGGAGACCACCTGGGATAGTTGACCTTTTTCCAGAGGCAGCAACCTCCAGCCTTGATAACAGAGCTAATGCTCTTGCCCAGGACAAGAGAAATGCAACCCAGGACAACACAAAGAAGCATTGTCATGGCAATGTTACCTCTGAATCATCCAGGCCTTCTTTTCAGGAGCATCACACCCCTCCCTGGAAATGGTGCTCACCCCTTGCAGACTGCTGGCCACCCTGCACTGGGCTGAACTGGAAAGCAGTGGTAGGGTAAAGCCTTGTAACCACCTGGTGAGAGAAGAAAGTCATAGCCAGAACAAGAAGGAGGGGGAGAGAAGAAGAGGGGGAGAGAAGAAGAGGGGGAGAGAAGAAGAGGGGGAGAGAAGAAGAGGGGGAGAGAAGAAGAGGGGGAGAGAAGAAGAGGGGGAGAGAAGAAGAGGGGGAGAGAAGAAGAGGGGGAGAGAAGAAGAGGGGAGAGAAGAAGAGGGGGAGAGAAGAAGAGGGGGAGAGAAGAAGAGGGGGAGAGAAGAAGAGGGGGAGAGAAGAAGAGGGGGAGAGAAGAAGAGGGGGAGAGAAGAAGAGGGGGAGAGAAGAACAACAACAAAATAAAAGGAAAAAGGGGAAGGGGGAGGGAGGGAAAGGGGGAAGGAAAGGGGGAAGGAAAGGGGGAAAAGGGGGAAGGAAGGGGGGGAAGGGGGAAGGAAGGGGGAAGGAAGGGGGAAGGAAGGGGGGAAGGAAGGGGGGAAGGAAGGGGGAAGGAAGGGGGGAAGGAAGGGGGAAGGAAGGGGGAAGGAAGGGGGAAGGAAGGGGGAAGGAAGGGGGAAGGAAGGGGGGAAGGAAGGGGGAAGGAAGGGGGAAGGAAAGGGGGAAGGAAAGGGGAAGGAAAGGGGGAAGGAAGGGGAAGGAAGGGGGGAAGGAAAGGGGGAAGGAAAGGGGGAAGGAAAGGGGGAAGGAAAGGGGGAAGGAAAGGGGAAGGAAAGGGGAAGGAAAGGGGAAGGAAAGGGGGAAGGAAAGGGGGAAGGAAAGGGGGAAGGAAAGGGGGAAGGAAAGGGGGAAGGAAAGGGGAAGGAAAGGGGGAAGGAAAGGGGGAAGGAGGGAGAGAAAGAGGGAGAGAAAGAGGGAGAGAAAGAGGGAGAGAAAGAGGGAGAGAAAGAGGGAGAGAAAGAGGGAGAGAAAGAGGGAGAGAAAGAGGGAGAGAAAGAGGGAGAGAAAGAGGGAGAGAAAGAGGGAGAGAAAGAGGGAGAGAAAGAGGGAGAGAGAGAAAGGAAGAGAGGGAAAGGGAAAGGGAAATGGAAAGAGAGGAAAGAAGAAAAAGGAGAAAAAGGGGAAAGGAGAGGTGGGGAAGGATGTGTGAGCTCCATCTTCTTTTTCTTTCCCTGGGAATCAATGCTGCCCACGACGCAGGCAATGAGCTCCCCAAAGGGCCAGGTTCTGCTTTCTCCTCCCTGTGGGCAAGCCTCCAAGGGCCGCCACTGCAGGCGGTAGAGCTCCTTGAGGCTTGAACACAGCTAAGAAGGAAGAAGGTGGCCTGCAGAGCAATGTCAGAAGTAGCTGGGCAGGGAGGCTCCAGGTCTCCAAGCGTTCCCCAAGTGTTGCTTTTGCACTCTTCAGATCTGCCTCCTTGTTCCTCTGTGGCCAAACGCTCTGTCCACTGCCTGGAGAGGAGCATGGGTCCACTGCCCATCATGGCAGCAGCAACTCCTTCTCTCACAGCAGCTCTGAGAGGCTTAATTAGTTGATATTTGGCAAACCACTCCGAGCTCTGGAGATGAAGGATGCAGAACATCCAAGGAAAGAGATTGCTGACAACAGAGCCCAAAGCTTAGGAGGAAAGGGATCCATCCAGAGTGACCAGAGTGGCCATGGTGGTGCTGGGTGGGTGGTGCTTGGACTGGATGCTCTTGGAGGGCTTTTCCAACCCAAACTATTCTATGATCCTGTGACCTGGACAGGCTGCAGAGCTGGGCCCAAGCAAACCTCAGGAGGTTCAGCAAGACCAAGGGCAAGGTCCTGCAGCTGGGTCAGGGCAATCCCAGGACACTGATATAGGCTGGGCAGGGAGTGGCTGGAGAGCAGCCCTGAGGAGAGAGCCTTGGGGGTGCTGGGGGGATAAGAAGCTCAACAGGAGCCAGCAGTGAGCTCTTGCAGCCCAGAGAGCCAAGCAGAGCCTGGGCTGCAGCAAGAGAAGTGTGGCCAGCAGGACCAGGGAGGGGAGTCTGCCCCTCTGCTCCACACTGGGGAGACCCCACCTGGAGTACTGTGTCCAGTTCTGGAGCCTCTATTGCAGGAAGGATCTGGAGGTGCTAGAAGGTGTCCAGAGAAGGGCCATGAGGATGAGCAGAGGGCTGGAGCTGCTCTGCTATGGAGACAGATTGAGAGAATTGGGATTGTTCAGTCTGGAGGAGAGAAGGCTCTGAAGAGAACTCATTGTGGCCTTCCAGTATCTGAAGGGAGCTCCAAGAAAGCTGGGGAGGGACTTTTGAGGGTGTCAGGGAGGGATAGGACTGGGAGGGATGGAGCAAAACTAGGAGTGGGTAGATTTAGATTGGATGTGAGGAAGAAGTTGTTCCCCAGGAGGGTGGTGAGAGCCTGGCACAGGTTGCCCAGGGAGGTGGTGGAAGCCTCCTGCCTGGAGGTGTTTGCAGCCAGGCTGGATGTGGCTGTGAGCAACCTGCTGCAGTGTGAGGTGTCCCTGCCCATGGCAGGGGGGTTGGATGATCCTTGAGGTCCCTTCCAGCCCAGAAGGCCTGGGCTTGGTTTGAACCTCACTCCTCACCGGTGCCATGGGGCATGGTGAAGCTGCAAAGCCACCTAAGGGAGCCTTGCCTGCTGTGTGCCAGCTCCCTGAAACCCAGCCTGCATGTGACACTAATGACATCTTGCAGAAATGTAATTAGCCTTCATTGATGGTGAGGTCCATCAGGGAGGATTCAGAGGCTCAGGGAAGTGGGCTCCTCCTGTGGGTGCCAGCTGAGGCTGGTGCTTTGAAAGCTGCATTAGGGAAGGAGGGGGAGAGAGGGGAAATAGCAAGGAAAATGTTCTAATATTACTTAATTACCCCAAGACATCCTCAGATGTAATGGAGCTTGGAGGGCTAAATGAGGGCTGTGTGTGTGAGACTGCCTGAGCCTGATGCATTTATAATGAGAGCTCACACAAAAAGGTCTCCATGGAGGGACAGGAGGGCAAAGAGGACAAGAAGGGGGCACAGGAAGTACCACAAGGTACCCAAACAGATGCCCACCTCTGGTGGCACACCTAGACAGCTATTGAAAGCCTCCAGAGAAGGAGACTCCACCACCTCTCTGGGCAGCCTGCTCCAGGGCTCTGCCACCCTCACTGGTTTCCCTCATGTAGAGTTGGAACCTCCTGTGTTGCAGTTTGGATCCACTGCCCCTTGTCCTGTCTCAGGGCACCACTGGAAAGAGCCTGGCCCCTTCCTGACACCCTTCAGCTATTTATAGACATCACCAAGCTCCCCCCTCCAGCTTCTCCAGGGCTCTCAGCCTTTTCTCCTCAGACAGATCTTGCAGCCCCTTCCTCATCCTTCCAGTTGTCTGAGGTCCCTTCCCTCTGCTCAGGGCTGCTGGCCAGGCTGGAGGGAGGGAGGACAGGAGATGAAGGGTGTGGATGTGGCTACAGCACTGCCCAGCAACCCACATGCTCTGGAGTGGCATCACTCAGAATCCCAGACTGGTTGGGGTTGAAAGGGACCTCCAAAAGCCATCTGGTGCAGACCTCTGGCAGTCAGCAGGGACATCAGCCCAGGGAGGTGGTGGAGTCAGCATCCCTGGAGGTGTTCAAAAAGGGATTGGATGTGGCTCTTGGAGCCATGGCTTAGTTGTCAGGAGGTGTTGAGTATGAGGTACTAGGTTGGGCTTGATGATCTTTTCCAACCTGGCTGATTCTGTGCTTCTACAGAGCAGGCTGCTCAGAACCTGACAACAAAGCCCAGAACAACCTGGAATGGTCCCAGGAATGGGGGACACAGCATCTACCACCTCTCTGGGAAGCCTGGGCCAGTGTCTCACCAGCCTCAGTGTAACAAACTGTCTTCCATCCAGTCTAAATCTCCCATGGTTTGGATGCTAAAACCCCACCAAAATCCCTGAACACCCCCAACACAATGTGCAAGGGCTGCCACCTCACACTGCCTGGGAGACAGCTCTCCATCCATCCATCCATCCATCCATCCAGACCCACACCTGAGTCATCTCAGCCTCTCAGCACCCTCCCCAGCTCTGGGAACAGGAGCAGAAGCTGCCCTCAGGGCAGGGCTGGCCCTGCAGATGAGCAACCTTCCCCGTGGTGGTCAGGGTTTGGCCCCATGGCTCCCATTAAGGTTCATGGGAAGCTCAGGCAGCCTAACCCCAGCCCTGTAAAGCATCCCTTTTAGCCACCCCAGCAGAGGCTCAAGGCAAGGCTCACAAGCCCATTCCAGCCCTGATTTCCATACTGCACAGAAGGAGACAGTAAAATCCAAATGGTTTTATGGTAACCAAACCTCATTTCAGTGCTCTGCTGCTAGCTACCACTCAGCCTGGAAGCAGCTCTGTCTGCACAGGAGGGGTTTGGAGGGATACAAAGAGTTTTTCTCCTCACCCCTGGAGACACTCCAAGCCCACCTGGACATAGAATGGTTGGAAGGGACCTTGGAGATCATCTAGTCACAAGCCCTCTGCCATGGGAAGGGACACCTCCCACTAGCCCAGGTTGCTCAAGGCCTCTTCCAGCCTGGCCTTGAGCACCTCCAGGAGGGGACATTATCATCTTCCCTGGGCAACCTGTTCCACTGTCTCAGCACCCTCACTGGAAAGACTTTCTTCCTCATCTCCAGTCCAAGTCTGCCCTCCTCAAGCTTCAACCCACTGCCCCTCATCCCATCACTACAAGTCCCTCCTTAGCTGTCTTGTAGCCCCCTTCAGGTACTGAAAGGCTGCTCCAAAGTCTCCCTGGAGCCTTCTTTCCCCCAGGCTGAGCAGCCCCAGCTCTCCCAGCCTACCCTCATGAGAGAGGTTCTCCAGCCCTCTGATCATCTTTGTGGCCTCCTCTGGACTTGCTCCAGCAACTCCATGTCCCTTTTCTGCTGGGGATCCCAGAACTGGACACAGTACTGCAGGTGGGGTCTCAGAGAGCAGAATGGAGGGGCAGAGTCACCTCCCTTGCCCTGCTGGTCACAGTGCTTTAGATGCAGCCCAGGGCACTGCTGGCCTTCAGGGGTGCAAGTGCACAGTGCCAGCTCATGCTGCTGGGTAAAGCTTGGGTAGGTGAACCTGCCTTGGCAGGGGGGTTGGACTCACTGACCTCCAGATGTCCCTTCCATCCCCAGCCTTTCTGGGTTTCTGTGATGGCTGCTTGCCCAGCAAAAGGGTCTTTAAAGCTGCTCAGTTGTTTCTCCTGGAGAAATAGCTGTGAAGAGTTCAGAAGAATCACAGAATGGCAGGGGGTGGGAGGGACCTCTGGAGATCCCAGAGCCCAAACCTCCTGCCAGAGCAGGATCACCTAGGGCAGGTCACACAGGAGCACATCCAGATAGGTTCTGAAAGGTCTCCAGAGAAGGAGACTCCACAACCTCTCTGGGCAGCCTCCTCCAGGGCTGCAGCACCCTCACTGTAAAGATCTTTTCCCTCCTGTTGAGTTGGAACCTCTTGTTTACAGAACACAGAATTAACCAGGTTGGAAAGACTTCAGAGATCATCAAGTCCAACCTATCACCCAGCACCATCTGATCAACTAAACCATGGCACCAAGTGCCTCATCCAGGCTCTTTCACAGTATCACCAAGGTTGGAAGAGACCTCAAAGATCATCAAGTCCAACCTGTCACCACAGACCTCATGGCTAGACCATGGCACCAAGTGCCACATCCAATCCCCTCTTCAGCACCTCCAGGGATGGGGACTCCACCACCTCCCTGGGCAGCACATTCCAATGGCTAACAACTCTCAGTGAAGAACTTTCTCCTCACCTCCAGCCTAAAATTCCCCTGGCACAGCTTGAGACTGTGTCCTCTTGTTCTGGTGCTGCTTGCTAGAGAGAAGAGATCAACCCCCACCTGTCTACAACCTCCCTTCAGGGAGTTGTAGGGAGCAATGAGGTCTCCTCTGAGCCTCCTCTTGTCCAGGTTCTTCCCAGCTCCCTCAGCCTCTCCTCCCAGGGCTGTGCTCCAGACCCCTCCCCAGCTTTCTTGCCCTTCTCTGGACACCTTCCAGCAGCTCAACATCTTCCCTAACCTGAGGGGCCCAGAACTGGACACAGGATGCTCACAGCCCCAAACAACCTGACCTGGAATGGTTCCAGGGATGGAGCATCTACCACCTCTCTGGTCCACCTGGGCCAGGGTCTCACAGGATTTCTTCCTTCCATCCAATCTAAAACTCATGGCATGGACCCAAAACCCCATACAAACCCTTTCACACCCCATAAAATGTGTCAGAGCTGCTACCTCATACTGATGGCAAGACATGCCTCCATCCATCCAGATCCAAATCCAAGTTGTTTTGGCCTCTCACCAGCACCCATCTCCATGAGGGTGGTGAGAGCCTGGCACAGGTTGCCCAGGGAGGTGGTGGAAGCCTCCTGCCTGGAGGTGTTTGCAGCCAGGCTGGATGTGGCTGTGAGCAACCTGCTGCAGTGTGAGGTGTCCCTGGCCATGGCAGGGGGGTTGGAACTGGCTGAGCCTCGAGGTCCCTTCCAACCCTGACCATTCTGTGACTCTATGATCCTGCCCAGGTGGGGAGCTGGGATTTGAGTCTTAGCTGAGTCTTTCAGAGAGCCACCACATCTTCTCTGCTGGTTGCAGCTTCTCCAGCTAAAGGATGTTTAATGTTTCTGTTTAATGTTCATTAATTGTTTCACTTGGAGAAATTGCTGTGAAGAGTCACCCCAGGAGAGGAGCACTGAAGGGTTTGCTGCTTTTGCTTCCCTTTTTTTGTTCAAGACAGCACTAATGGGAAGCCCTGCCCATGGCAGGGAGGTGTGAGCTGGGAGCAGCTCTGCCATGGGTGACAAATAGCTGTTAACACTGAGCTCCCTGTCACTGGAGGAATGAAGGCTATGGAGATCAAACAGCCTTTTGGTGGGAACAGAATGCATTATTTATCACCAATTAATCCTTCCTCTCTCTTTTCCTCCCCCACCCCCACCCCCACCCCCTCCCCTCTTTCCTTGTTCACTAGAAAGCCTGAGCAAGCAGGACTAGGGTAAGAGGCAGCACTGAAGAGCAAGGGGACCTAGCATAGAATTGTCAGGGCTGGAAGGGACCTCAAGGCTCAGCCAGCTCCAACCCCCCTGCCATGCCCAGGGACACCTCACACTGCAGCAGGTTGCTCACAGCCACATCCAGCCTGGCTGCAAACACCTCCAGGCAGGAGGCTTCCACCACCTCCCTGGGCAACCTGTGCCAGGCTCTCACCACCCTCATGGGCAACAACTTCTTCCTAACATCCAATCTCAATCTCCCCACTTCTAGTTTTGCTCCATCCCCCCAGTCCTATCCCTCCCTGACACCCTCCAAAGTCCCTCCCCAGCTTTCTTGCAGCCCCCTTCAGATACTGGAAGGCCACAAGAAGGTCTCCTGGGAGCCTTCTCTTCTCCAGACTGAACAGCCCCAACTCTCTCAGTCTGTCTCCATAGCAGAGCAGCTCCAACCCTCTGCTCATCCTCATGGCCCTTCTCTGGACACCTTCCAGCACCTCCAGATCCTTCCTGCAATAGAGGCTCCAGAACTGGATGCAGTACTCCAGTGTGGTCTCAGCAGAGTGGAGCAGAGGGGCAGAATCCCCTCCCTGGCCCTGCTGGCCACACTTCTCTTGCTGCAGCCCAGGCTCAGGTTGGCTTTCTGGGCTGCAAGTGCTCACTGCTGGCTCCTGTTGAGCTTCTCATCCCCCAGCACCCCCAAGGCCTTTTCTTCAGGGCTATTTTCCAGCCAGTCCCTGCCCAGCCTATATCAGTGCCTGGGATTGCCCCAAGCCAGCTGCAGGACCTTGCACTTGGTCTTATTGAACCTCATGAGGTTGGCTTGTGCCCACCTCTCCAGCCTGCCCAGGTCCCTCTGGATGGATCCAGAGTGTGGCCAGCATGTTGAGGGAGATTCTCCTCCCTCTCTACTCTGCCTTGGTGAGGCTGCACCTGGAGCATTGGATCAGCTCTGGGTTGTCCAGTTTGAGAGAGACAGGGAACTCCTGGAGAGAGTCCAACAGAGGGCCAAGCAGATGCTGAGGGGACTGGAGCATCTCTCTGGCAAGGAGAGGCTGAGGGAGCTGGGGTTGCTTAGCCTGGAGAAGAGGAGGCTCAGGGGAGACCTTGCTGTCTCAACTCCCTGAAGGAGTCTGTAGCCAGGTGGGGGTTGGTCTCTTCTCCCAGGTACCCAGCACCAGAACAAGAGGACACAGTCTCAAACTGCTCAGGGGGAGGTTTAGGCTGGAGGTTAGAAAGAAATTCTTCCCAGAAGGAGAGATTGGCCACTGGGATGTGCTGCCCAGGGAGGGTTGGGGTCAAGGTCCCTGGAGGTGTTTAAGACCAGCCTGGATGAGGCACTCAGTGCCAGGGTCTGATTGATTAGTTAGGGTTGGGTGATGGACTTGGTGATCTTGGATGTCTCTTCCAACCTGGTTGATGGTTCTGTGACCACCAAGGGACGCTGAGAGACATCAGCAAGAGCCTGCACCCATTCCCAGCTGCTTGACAAGGTCTTGCAAGATCCATGCTTGCATTAAAAAGGAATTAAAAGGTTTTCCACTCCAGTGGCTTGCCCAAAGCCTGCATACTAAGCAGCCAGTGCACAACCTAGGAGCCTGAATAAAAGCTTCATAAGTAAAAAACCCCAGCACCCCCCAAACCCCAGGCTGGCAGTCATTGAATCCATCATGAAGGATGACACTGGGGAGGAAGTGCCCTTCTCCTGCCTGATGGGACCATGCTGGAACAGCTGTTTCCCGTGGGGGAACCCTGGAACTCGTGGGGGAGTCATTCAAATTTGCAGGTGACATCAAGTTGGGAGCAGTTGTTGATCAGTTAGGGGGCAAAAGGGCTCTGCAGAGGGACCTCAACAGGCTGGACAGATGGGCAGAGTCCAACAGGATGGCATTCAACAAGTCCAAGTGCCAGGGGCTGCACTTTGGCCACAGCAACCCCATGCAGAGCTACAGGCTGGGGTCAGAGTGGCTGAGAGCAGCAAAGCAGAGAGGGACCTCGGGGTAGTGGTTGACAGCAGCTGAACATGAGGCAGCAGTGTGCCCAGGTGGCCAAGAAGGCCAAGGGCATCCTGGCCTGCATCAGGAACAGTGTGGCCAGCAGGAGCAGGGAGGTCATTGTGCCCCTGGACTCAGCACTGGTTTGGCCACACCTTGAGTCCTGTGTCCAGTTCTGGGCCCCTCAGCTTAGGAAAGATGTTGAGCTGCTGGAAGGCATCCAGAGAAGGGCAAGAAAGCTGGGGAGGGGTCTGGAGCACAGCCCTGTGAGGAGAGGCTGAGGGAGCTGGGGTTGCTTAGCCCGGAGAAGAGGAGGCTCAGGGGAGACCTTCTTGCTGTCTGCAACTCCCTGCAGGGAGGTTGGAGCCAGGTGGGAATTGGTCTCTTCTCCCAGGCACCCAGCACCAGAACAAGAGGACACAGTCTCAAGCTGTGCCAGAGGAGGTTTAGGCTGGAGGTGAGGAGAAAGTTCTTCCCAGAGAGAGTTGTTAGCCATTGGGATGTGCTGCCCAGGGAGGTGGTGGAGTCACCATCCCTGGAGGTGTTCAAGAGGGGATTGGATGTGGCACTTGGTGCCATGGTTTAGTCATGAGGTCTGTGGTGAGAGGTTGGACTTGATGATCTTTGAGGTCTCTTCCAACCTTGGTGATCCTGTGATACAGCACCTGGAAGGGCCTACAGGAGAGCTGGAGAGGGACTTTTTATAGGGGCTTATGGTGACAGGACAAGGAGCAACAGCTTTAAAGTGTATCAGGGTAGATTTAGGTTGGATATGAGGAAGAAGTTCTTTACTATGAGGGTGGTGAAACAGTAGAATGGGTTACTCAGAGAAGCTGTGGACAGCTCATCTCTGGAAGTGTTTAAAACCAGGCTGGAGTAATCTCGTGGGAGGTGTCGCTGTCCTTGGTAGCACCACAGAATCATAGAATCAATACGGTTAGAAAAGACCTCAGAGATCATCAAGGCCAACCTGTCACCCAACACCTCATGGTTACCAAACCATGGCACCAAGTGCCACATCCAATCCCCTCTTGAACACCTCCAGGGATGGGGACTCCACCACCTCCCTGGGCAGCACATCCCAGTGGCCAATCTCTCTTGCTAGGAAGAACTTCTTCCTAACCTCCAGCCTAAACCTCCCCTGGCACAGCTTGAGGCTGTGTCCTCTTGTTCTGGTGCTGGTTGCTGAGAGAAGAGACCAACCCCCACCTGAGCAAACCCCCAATGAGCAAAGCATTGGATGTGGTGCCACGTGGGTAAGTGATCAGTTGAAAGTGTAGGAGGGGAATGTTCCAATAAGCATTTATGAATGAAAGGAAAGCTTGGCCTCAAAACCCAAACTCAGATTGCAATGGATAGTAGCCATAAAAAGAAAGAGGCAGTCTGGAGGGGTCCTGCAGAGCAGGCTGCTCACCCACCCCTCGCCTTCGACACTTCCTTAGCAACAGGGGACCAGTACTCATCAAACTTGCTGCTTAGGAGGCAAAAGAACCCAAAGCACTGGCTTTTGGCATCCTTCAGGTTGAAATGATGACTTGGAGAAGCAGATCACAGTATCACAGCATGTCAGGGGTTGGAAGGGACCTCCAAAACTCATCCAGTCCAGCCCCCCTGTCAGAGCAGGGTCACCCAGAGCAGGTCACACAGGAACACATCCAGGTGGGTCTCGAATATCTCCACAGAGGGAGACTCCACAACCCCCCTGGGCAGCCTGTTCCAGTGCTCTGTCAGCCTCACAGATAAACAAATTCTTCCTCCTGTTTCCATGGAGCTTCCTCTATCTCAGCTTCCACCCAGTGCCCCTTGTGCTGGCATTGGGCATCCCCCAGCAGAGCCTGGCTCCAGCCTCTGGGCACTCACCTTTAGCAACAGCAATGAGGTCACCTCTCAGGATCCTCCTCTCCAAGTCTCTCTTCAGTCTCTCCTCATCAGGAAGATGTTCCACTCCCTTCAGCATCTTTGTGGCTCTGCTCTGCACTCTTTCAAGCAGCTCCCCGAGGTCCTTCCTGAACTGAGGCGCCCAGAACTGGACACAACATTCCAGATGCAGCCTCACCAGGGCAGAGTAGAGGGAGAGGAGAACCTCTTTCTTGACCTGCTGCCCACAGCCCTTCTAATCCACCCCAGAATGTCTTTGGCCTTCTTGGCCACAAGAGACCATTGCTGGCTCATGGTCAACCTCCCCTCCACTAGGACCCCCAGGTCCATGGCTGTGGAGTGTCATTCACCAGCACATAATTCCAGGCCAGATGTAAAAAGCTCAGTGGCAAGGATGGAAACTCAGTGGAGATGGAAAAAACAACCCCAAAAGGCAAACCCCACCCAGGTGGTTTAGCTGCCCTACAACACACTGGGGGCCCCTAGCATGAAGTGGTGGTAAAAA
This sequence comes from Melanerpes aurifrons, assembly GCA_011125475.1. NCBI lineage: Eukaryota > Metazoa > Chordata > Aves > Piciformes > Picidae > Melanerpes > Melanerpes aurifrons. The sequence continues at coordinate 40,926,322 of WWNC01000002.1, forward strand.
GGCTTCTGCAGCCCAAAGTGCTTCCAGGAGAGAGAGAGAGAAACCTATTAAGTGCTGATGAAGAAGAGATCTCCAAGAGATCATATCCTGAGTGCTGTGGTGAGTTTGGAGAGTGCAGATGCAAACCACTCATCAGCACATTTATGTTGCCTAATTACTATTCACTCTCCTACCAGCTCGGGGCTGAGGTAGCTTCCATGGGAACAGCAGGAGCAAAAAACCTGCCTGCCATCAAGCAAAGGCCATGAAATCAAGGCTTATGTGGTTGCTTGTAACAGGGAGTGACTGGGAGGCAGTCAGCCATGAGATCCTTCCAGCACCACATTTGTCTTACACCTGGGAATGGAATGGAATGGAATGGAATGGAATGGAATGGAATGGAATGGAATGGAATGGAATGGAATGGAATGGAATGGAATGGAATGGAATGGAATGGAATGGAATGGAACCTCCAAGATAGGATAGGATAGGATAGGATAGGACAGGATAGAACAGAACAGAACAGGTTGGAAAAGACCTTTGAGATCACCAAGTCCAACCTATCATTCAACCCTAACTAATCAACCAGACCATGGCACCAAGCACCCCATCCAGGCTGGTCTTAAATACCTCCAGGGATGGGGACTCCACCAACTCCCTGGGCAGCACATTCCAATGGCCAATCTCTCTCTCTCTGTAGAATTTCTTCCTAACCTCCAGCCTGAACCTCTCCCCTGGCACAGCTTGAGACTTTGTCCTCTTGTTCTGGTGCTACTTGCCTGGCAGAAGAGACCAACCCCCTCCTGGCTACAACCTCCCTTCAGGGAGTTGCAGAGGGCAAGAAGGTCTCCCCTGAGCCTCCTCTTCTCCAGGCTAAGCAACCCCAGCTCCCTCAGCCTCTCCTCACAGGGCTGTGCTCCAGGTCCCTCCTCAGCTTTCTTGCCCTTCTCTGGACACACGCCATCCCTGGAGGTGTTTGCAGCCAGGCTGGATGTGGCTGTGAGCAACCTGCTGGAGTGTGAGGTGTCCCTGCCCATGGCAAGGGGGTTGGAACTGTCTGAGCCTTGAGGTCCCTTCCATCCCTAACAATTCAATGATTCTATGGCCAAGGTAGTTGTGGATGCCCCTTCCATGGAGGTGTTCAAGGCTAGGCTGGATGAGACCTCAAGCAGCAAAGTCTAGTTGAGAGGTGTCCCTGCCCATGGCAGGGAGGTTGGAGTAGATACCTCTGAGGTCCCTTCCAACCTAAGTCATTCTATGAGTTGTTTCAGATGGAAAAGCCTCCAAGATCATCAAGTCCAACTGCCAACCCAACACCAGCAGGGCCATCAAACCATGTCCCCAGGTGCCATGGCCACAGGTTTCTTGAACACCTCCAGGGATGGTGACTCCACCACCCTCCTCCTCCACCACCCTCCTGAGAGCGGCCAATTCCCACCGCCAGTCCCCGCTGCCGGCGGGGTCGAGGGCTTCGCCACCACCGGCTCCAAGCAGATGGTGTGGACACGCCTGAGCTGGAGAAATCTTTGGTAATAAAGGGCCTCTCCCCGAAATTAACTTTAATTAAGCCATGAGCACTTAATATCTCTATTTGAGATATGAACGCCTTCGGCGGAGAGGCTGTTCCCAGCCTGTCGACTTAGTGCCTGCCCCAGCATCTCCTTCATCAACTGCCACCAGGCTTCATCTTCTCCGAGAGGGAGGAGAGGGAGGAGAAGGAGAAGGAGGAGAGGGAGGAGAAGGAGACGGAGGAGAGGGAGGAGAAGGAGAAGGAGGAGAGGGAGGAGAAGGAGAAGGAGGAGAGGGAGGAGAAGGAGAAGGAGGAGAGGGAGGAGAAGAGAAGGAGGAGAAGGAAGAGAGGAGAAGGAGGTGGCCCTGGCTTCTAATTTGCAGGGAAAGGTACAGGAACTTCACATTTTGGAGCTCTCTACCCCTCCTGGTAAATTTGACAAGGGATTCAAAACTTGTTCAGGGGAGGCTGGTGGGAGGAGAAGCCCTGACAGACAGTACAATCACACAAACTGCTTTTCCTCTGGAAACCAGGCTAAAAATAATACCTTGCAATTTGACAGCCTCGGCCCGGGAGAGCCACCACAGGATGTAGAGCCTGGTTGGGTGCTGGCTCTGGGCTCCTGCAGCATCCCCACTCAAGTAAAGCAGAGGAGCAAGCAGGGACAAGACAAAACTGCATCTTCCAGCAGGGATGGCCACCTGCTGTGATCACCCCAAACACCAAGACCCTCCAAATCCAGAGCTTTGCAAGCCAAAGAGCTCCTGCAAGATCCCCTGGCTAGGCATCCTCACCTTGTATCACAGAACATTAGAGGTTGGAAGGAACCTGCAGAGATCATCCAGGCCAACACCCCTGCCAGAGCAGCATCACCTAAGGGTAGTCAGCACAGGAATGCATCCAGGTGGGGTTTGAAAGCCTCCAGGGAAGGAGACTCCACAACCTCTCTGGGCAGCCTGCTCCAGGGCTCTGGCACCCTCACTGCAAAGAAGTTTCTCCTCATCTTGAGCTGAAACCTTCTCTGTTCCCCTTTGTCTCCATTGTTCCTTGGCTTATCACTGTGTACCACCCAAAAGAGCTTGGCCCCCTCCACTTGCCCCCCACCCCTCAGCTATTGATAGACATTGATCAGATCCCCTCTCAGCCTTCTCTTCTCCAGACTCAACAGCCCCAGGGCTCTCAGTCTGTCTCCACAAGGGAGATGCTCAAGTCCCCTAAGCATCCTCCTGGCTCTCTGTTGGGCTCTCTCCAGCAGGTCTCTGTCTCTCTTGAACTGGGGAGCCCAAAACTGGACACAGACTTCCAGGTGTGGTCTCAGCAGGGCAGAACAGAGGGGGAGCAGAGCCTCCCCAGCCCTGCTGGCCACTCTTCTCCTGCTGCACCCCAGGATGCCATTGGCTCTTTTGGCCACAAGGGCACATTGCTGTCCCACGGAGAACCTGCTGTCCGCCAGGACTCTGAGGTCTTTCTCTGTGGAGCTGCTTTCCAGCAGGGCTGCCCAGAACTGTGCTCATTCACCATGCTGCTGCTTCTGCCTGGTGAAGGGCATTTTACTGCCCAAGACCATGTTCCCCCCCGCTGATGCAAGAAGGAAATCTTGCTGCCACAGACACAATTCCATCGCCGCATCCTGCTCCGGTGATGGAGGAGAAAAGTCTTTGGTAGTAATTGCTATGCAAGGGTGGGGGTGGAAGACATCCTGATGGCTTTTATTATCAGGCTATCCAGATGGAAAGGGAATGCCTGCAATATTTATACATGTCATCACTCCTAATAAGCAGCCTGATTTGTCAAATGGAGACAAGATTCCCAGATGTCGATGAGGAGGAGAGGGAGGGCGAGGGCAGGAGAAAGGCAGCACCTGCCCTTTGTCAGCCCTGCAGATGCTGCTCCCCAAATGCCACAGAGGCTTTGGCCAGCCAGCAAACCCCAAAACAAAGCAGCAGAGGTAAGGTCAGGGCAAAGGGTGTGGGCAGGGCCTGCTTCGGGCTGAGCCCTCTGCTCATCTGTGGATTGGGAGCCCACAGAGCCTGGGGAGCAGGAGAGGAGAGAATAGAAATAGAAGTAGAAAGGGATAGGGATAGGAATAGGGGTAGGAATAGGGGTAGGAATAGGGGTAGGAATAGGGGTAGGGTAGGGATAGAATAGAATTAACCAGGTTGGAAGAGACCTTTGAGATCATCAAGTCCAACCTATCACCCAGCACCATCTCATCAACTAAACCATGGCACCAAGCACCCCATCCAGGCTCTTCCTAAACACCTCCAGGGATGGGGACTCCACCACCTCCCTGGGCAGCACATCCCAATGGCCAATCTCTCTTGCTGGGAAGAACTTCTTCCCAACATCCAGTCTAAACCTCCCCTGGCACAGCTTGAGACTGTGTCCTCTTGTTCTGGTCCTGCTTGCCTGGGAGAAGAGACCAACCCCCACCTGTCTACAACCTCCCTTCAGGGAGTTGTAGACAGCAAGAAGGTCTGCTCATCCTCCTGGCCCTTCTCTGGACACCTTCCAGCACCTCCAGATCCTTCCTGTACTAGGGGCTCCAGAACTGGACACCCTACTCCAGATGGGACCTCACCAGAGTAGAGTAGAGGGGGAGAATCACCTCCCTCAACCTTCTTCCCCTTGCCTAGCAATAAACTGAGCTTACCATCTTCTCCAGGGTCACTGCCCCTGGCACCTGGCCATTCCTTCCCTCAAAACTCTTCTTCTGCACATATGGAAACAACCTCTGCAACAAGGGACCTGGGGTGTCCTTCTCCTGCAGCGTTAAGTGGCCCTGCACAGACATTCACAGAGGCAGGGATGAGGGATGGGGGGAAAAGAAAAAGAGACAAGACCTCCATGGAGTCTCATCTTCCAGCTTGACAAAACAGAATCATCCCAAAGGGCCTGGGCTGACAGTGACATTAAAGATAAATGAGGTAGAAATGTTGAGTTGAGGGACCCTTAGAGATGCAATTGTGTGTGATAGTGTTTGCTCATCAAGGCAAAGGAAGGACAGTGCAAGAAGCACCTGCAAACAGCAAGAGCTTGCTCCCCAACCACGAAATGAGTGAGGAAGGAAGGAAGGGAGGTGTGGTTGGTCACTGAAAACAATCACTCAGGCAAGGGTTTGTTCAACACTTCCTCGCAGTCTCAGGAGAGGCAACACTCTCCATGCCTTTGGAATCAATGTTAAATACAACCTGAGGCATGGAGCTATGTAGGAATCAAAGAATCAACCAGGCAGGAAGAGACCTCCAAGATCATTGAGTGCAAACAATCACCCAACCCTACCTAATCAACACAGAATCAAACAGGTTGGAAGAGACCTCCAAGATCATTGAGTCCAACCAGTCACCCGACCCTACCTAATCAACACAGAATCAACCAGGTTAGAAGAGACCTCCAAGATCATTAGGTCCAACCAATCACCCAACCCTACCTAATCAACACAGAATCAACCAGGTTGGAAGACACCTCCAAGACCATTGAGTCCAACCGATCACCCAACCCTACCTAATCAACACAGTATCAAGAAGGCAGGAAGAGACCTCCAAGATCATTAGGTCCAACCAATCATCCAACCCTACCTAATCAACACCAAATCAAACAGGTTGGAAGAGACCTCCAATATCATTGAGTGCAAACAATCACCCAACCCTACCTAATCAACACAGAATCAAACAGGTTGGAAGAGACCTCCAAGATCATCAAGTCCAACCCATCACCCAACCCTACCTAATCAACACAGAATCAACCAGGTTAGAAGAGACCTCCAAGATCATTGAGTCCAACCCATCACCCAACCCTACCTAATCAACACAGAATCAACCAGGTTGGAAGAGACCTCCAAGATCATCAAGTCCAACCCATCATCCAACCCTACCTAATCAAACAGAACAGAATCAACAGAATCAACCAGGTTAGAAGAGACCTCCAAGATCATTGAGTCCAACTCATCACCCAACCCTACCTAATCAACACAGAATCAACCAGGTTGGAAGACACCTCCAAGATCATCAGGTCCAACCCATCACCCAACCCTACCTAATCAACACAGAATCAGCCAGGTTGGAAGGGACCTCCAAGATCATTGAGTCCAACCCATCACCCAACCCTACCTAGTCAACACAGAATCAACCAGGTTAGAAGAGACCTCCAAAATCATCAGGTCCAACCCATCACCCAACCCTACCTAATCAACACAGAATCAAACAGGTTAGAAGAGACCTCCAAGATCATTGAGTCCAACCCACCACCCAACCCTTCCTAATTGACACAGAATCAAAACAGATTGGAAGACGCCTCCAAGATCATCAAGTCCAACCCTACCCAACCAACACAGAATCAGCCAGGAGGAAGCCACAGTGTGGGACTGCTGCAGAAACAGGGCCTCAGAGCCTGCCTCCCCTTTGGGAAGTGTTGTTGCACCTCCAGCAGCAAACACCCAGCAAGTTCCGAGACCCCCAGGAATGTCACCCCCGCGCCAAAGTCACCAGGAGGAGTCCTACAGGAGAAGGAGCAAAAGCCCTGAGCAAAGCCAAGGGAGATGCTGACACTGGGATTTGTCTTGTTTCACTTAATAACTGCAGACACCTCCATGTGAGCTCCTCATTCTGCACACCTGCCCTCTGTAATGAAGAGAAATAGGCACTGGGAGGCTACAGATCGATTGCAGGCAGCCAGGCGAGCGGATCAAACCCCAGCTGCAAGCACCTCTGCTGGGGAGCTTGCTGCCCATCACAGAGTCACACACAAGGAACCAGGTGGGAAGAGACCTCCAAGATGATAGGATAGGATAGGATAGGATAGGATAGGATAGGATAGGATAGGATAGGATAGGATAGGATAGGAAGAATAGAGTAGAGTAGAGTAGAGTAGAGTAGAGTAGAGTAGAGTAGAGTAGAGTAGAGTAGCATAGAACAGAACAGATCAGAACAGAATCAACCAGGTTGGAAAAGAGCTTCGAGATCATCAAGTCCAACCTATCACCCAGCACCATCTAATCAACCAAACCATGGCACCAAGCACCCATCCAGGCTGGTCTAAAACACCTCCAGGGATGGTGACTCCACCACCTCCCTGGGCAGCACATCCCAATGGTCAATCTCTCTTGCTGGGAAGAACTTCTTCCTAACCTCCAGCCTGAACCTCTCCCTGGCACAGCTTGAGACTGCGTCCTCTTGTTCTGCTGCTGCTTGCCTGGGAGAAGAGACCAACCCCTTCCTGGCTACAACCTCCCTTCAGGGAGTTGCAGACAGCAAGAAGGTCTCCCCTGAGCCTCCTCTTCTCCAGGCTAAGCAACCCCAGCTCCCTCAGCCTCTCCTCACAGGGCTGTGCTCCAGACCCCTCCCCAGCTTTCTTGCCCTTCTCTGGACACCTTCCAGCAGCTCAACATCTTTCCTAACCTGAGGGGCCCAGATCTGGACACAGGACTCAAGGTGTGGCCTGATCAGTGCTGAGTCCAGGGGCAGAATGACCTCCCTGCTCCTACTGGCCACACTGTTCCTGATGCAGGCCAGGATGCCATTGGCTTTGGAGCAAAATTCGATGATGTCCATGGAGCAAATCCCTCCCAACCACAAGACAGGGGCTAGTAGAAGGAGCTAGCCTGAGAGCAAGATGCTGGTCTCCATCAGATGAGATCTGATGTCTGGAGACAGCCCTGGCTGGCAGGGGGAGGGACGATGAGGGGAGTCGTCCTCACCTCCCTGGCAGGCGGAGGGCCCAGCCTGGCCCCTCTGGGGACTGGCCAGGAAGGAGAAAGGGATGGATGACAGACACATTAGCACCTTCTACTTCTTGTTGACAGCTTGTTTTCTCCCAGCTTTCTACATCCCTCAGCTAATTATTTCCTTTTGATTTGGAGACTTCAGAAGAAAAGATGATGTGCTGTCCTCCAGCTGCCCGCCTTGAGGCTGGAGAAGGGGGGGGGAAGAAAGCCCTGAGTGACAGAGGATGCAGAAGGGAAGGGGGAAGCTTGCTCTTGCCCTTGCATCGAGAAAAGTCTGAGCTGCACAGAATCCTCACAGAATCACAGAATGCTAAGGGTTGGAAGGGACCTCCAGACATCATCGAGTCCAACCCCCCTGCCAAAGCAGGATCAACTAAGGCAGGTCACACAGGAACATGCCCAGGTTGGCTTTGCAGGTCTCCAGAGAAGGAGACTCCACAACCTCCCTGGGCAGCCTGTTCCAGTGCTCCAGCACCTTCACAGTAAAGAAGTTCCTCCTCATGTTGAGGTGGAACTCCCCATGCCTTAGCTTATATCCATTATTCCTTGTCCTGGTACCAGATGCCACTGCAAAGAGCCTGGCCCCTTCCTCTTGACACCCACCCCTCAGATCTGTACAGACATTGATAACTCTGTGCTGGGTTAGCAACTGGCTGGAGGCTGAGCCCAGAGAGTGGTGGTGAATGGTGCCACAGCCAGCTGGCAGCCAGGCACCAGTGGTGTGCCCCAGGAATCAGTGCTGGGCCCCATCCTGTTCAATATCTTCATTGATGGTCTGGATGAGGGCATTGAGTCCATCAGCAGTAAATTTGCAGATGACACCAAGCTGGGAGCAGGAGTTGATCAGAGGGTAGAAGAGCTCTGCAGAGGGACCTTGCCAGGCTGGACAGATGGGCAGAGTCCAACAGGATGGCATTCAACAAGTCCAAGTGCCAGTTCCTCACCCACCCTCAAATTATCACAGCACACACAAGGCACTGAGAAAGCACCACAGACCAGCAAGGAAAAGGGAAAGGCTCAGGGGAGAGGGAGGAGATGATCTCCACCAGGCAGGCACACAGCCTGCTCCACAGCCTCAATGGGATGCAAAATGCTTTCCCCACACCATCCCACACTGCCCTCACAGCACTGCTGGCTCCTGCAGCACTCCCTGGCTCACAGCTTTGGCTACTGCAAGCCAGGAGCCATGAACACCAATTCCTCACCTACCCTCAAACTATCACAGCACACACAAGGCACTGAGAAAGCACCACAGACCAGCAAGGAAAAGGGAAAGGCTCAGGGGAGAGGGAGGAGATGATCTCCACCAGGCAGGCACACAGCCTGCTCCACAGCCTCAATGGGATGCAAAATGCTTTCCCCACACCATCCCAGCACTGCCCTCGCAGCAGTGCTGGCTCCTGCAGCCCTCCCTGGCTCACAGCTTTGGCTCCTGCAAGCCAGAACCGTGAAGACCAATTCCTCACCCACCCTCAAACTATGACAGCACACACAAGGCACTGAGAGAAAGCCCCAGAGGGAAACAAGAGCAGCCCAAATCCCCTCCCAGCAGTCTCCTGCTGTGATGCAGAGCAGGGTTGAGAGGCTCTTTTGCTCCAGCCAGGAGAGCTGCAGTGACCTGAGGCAGCGGCACATGGGGCCCAACATGGGAGCAGCTCGCTGGGAGCTGCGTTTCTCAAGCCCATAGGTTTGGGTTTAAATGGCCTGTCAGAGATGTGCTGGGAGTTTGCAGTCTCTCAGCCCTGGGGTTTGTGGTTTGAGTTGGTTTTTTTCCCCCATTTCCATTGCCTTTAAGCCACTTCAGGGCATTTTCATATATAAATATGGAAATATGCAAAGGGCCTCAGACCGATAGGATCCGACACTGTGGGTGAAATGAATCCCTGAGGAGCTTGGCTCCTGCTCAGCCCTCCCCTTCCCACAGCACCCCTTCCTCCAGGCTCCAGCACACAGCACTAATCCTTCCCAAGCAGGGTGGGAGATCACAGAATCACACAGAATCCCCAAGGTTGAGAGAGACCTCAAAGATGTAGCCTCCTGCTTTCCAGCCTAGCTCCTCTGCCATCATCCTCACTGGCAGGGCCACTGCTTGCCTGCTGTGACAACAGACTGGAGTCAGGCTGTATGCAACTGGTTTGGTGGTGTTCAGCTGGGCAGGGAAAAGCAGCCCCAGGGATCAGAGAATGCAGAATTAACCAGGTTGGAAAAGAGCTTCAGGATCACCAAGCCCAACCTATCACCCAGCACCATCTAACCAACTAAACCATTGCACCAAGTGCCTCATCCAGGCTCTTTTGAAACACTTCCACTGATGGTGACTCCACCACCTCCCTGGGCAGCACATTCCAATGGCCAATCTCTCTTGTTGGGAAGAACAACTTCCTCACCTCCAGCCTGAACCTCCCCTGGCGCAGCTTGAGATTGTGTACTCTTGTTCTGCTGCTGGGAGAAGAGACCAACCCCCACCTGGCTACAGCCTCCCTTCAGGGAGTTGTAGACAGCAAGAAGATCTCCTCTGAGCCTCCTCTTCTCCAGGCTAAGCAACCCCAGCTCCTTCAGCCTCTCCTCATAGGGCTGTGCTCCAGACCCCTCCCCAGCTTTCTTGCCCTTCTCTGGACCCCATCTCTGGCTGGGGTGCTTGGTGCCATGGTTCAGTTGATTAGATGGTGCTGGGTGATAGGTTGGACTTGATGATCTCAAAGGTCTCTTCCAACCTGGTCTCGTCTCATCTTGTCTCTTCTCTTCTCCTTCTCTTCTCCTTCTCTTCCATTCTATCCTACCCTATTCTACTTCTCTTCTCTTCTCTTCTCTTCTCTTCTCTTCTCTTCTCTTCTCTTCTCTTCTCTTCTCTTCTCTTCTCTTCTCTTCTCTTCTCTTCTCTTCTCTTCTCTTCTCTTCTCTTCTGCAGGGAACCCTTCCACACCCTATCAGACTGTGACTCTGTAATCATAGAATGGTTTGGGTTAGAAGGGACCTTAAAGATCATCTAGTTCCAACCCTCCTGCCCTGGACCAAGAGACACAGCCCACTAGACCAGGTTGCTCAAAGCCTTGTCTAACCTGGCCTTGTGAATCTGTGATCCTGCATGGTTTCAGAGGAGATGGTCCTGAGATCTCTTGGACATGCAGCTCCCAAAGGGAAAGAACTCCTCAGCCTACAGCTCCCACCACAGGCAAGCCCTGCTTTTGCTTGGGGCTTTAATCAGAAACAAAAACCTCTGTCTCAATCTACTGCCAGAGGGTCAGAAGGGAAAAGCTAACCCAGAGGGGGAAGGCTAACCCAGAGGGGGAAGGCTAACCCAGAGGGGAACAAGTGAGGACAAAAAAGCAGCCCTGAACTCAGGACAGCAAGTAATGATCCTGAAACCTCAGCACCCCTCTCCCCATCCCCCCAGTGATTCTCTGGGCTTGCTGGCTGGGCTCTGGAGGGTTTGATGTAGGAGTGAAGCCTTTATACACAACCAAGCCAAAGGAAGAACCAGAAGGGGTAAAACTGGTTGGTATCTACAGCATTCAAAAGCTTCTGGCTTCCTCTGATGTAGAAATTGAGAAGATAAAACCAAGCCCCAAAAAAAACCCAACCCTGACTTTCAGATGTTTCCTGCTGATTATCTTCATCCAATTTTCAGACTCCTTGTTCCTTTTTATGATGAGGGAAGAGAGCAGGTCAGGCCAGCAGCAGCCTGATTCTCATTCAATTTCCTCCTCTTTCCTTCCTATAACCACAAAAGCACAGAATCCCAGCATGGTGGGGGTTGGAAGGGACCTCTGGGGATCATCCAGTCCAACCCCACTGCTAGAGCAGGGGCACCCCACAGCAGCTTGCCCAGCATCACAACAGCCAGGAGGGTTTAGAATCTCTCCAGAGAAAGAGAATCACAGAAGCCTTCAACCCAGGAAGGACATGAGCCTGAGAGAGAAGGTCCAGAGCAGGACCATGAAGATGGGGGGGCTGGAAAACCTCTGCTATGAGGACAGGCTAAGGGAGCTGGGGGTGTTCAGCCTGGAGAAGAGGAGGCTCCAGGGAGACCTAATAGCAGCCTGCCAGTACCTGAAGGGGGATACAGGAAGGCTGCAGAGGGACTGTTTCCAAAGGCCTGCAGTGACAGAACAAGGGGCAATGGTTTGAAAACAGAGAAGGGGAGATTTAGATGGGATGCTAGGAACAAGTTCTGCACCGTGAGGGTGGTGGAACACAGGAACAGGTTGCCCAGGGAGGTGGTTGGAGTCTTGTTCAAGGTCAGGCTCAACAAGACTCTGAGCAACCTGACCTAGTGGAGGATGCCCTGCTGACTACAGGGGGGTTGGACTGGATGGCCTTTGAAGGTCCCTTGCAACCCAAACCATTCTATGACTCATACAATCATTAAGGTTAGGAAAGACCTTTAAGGTGAGCAGGTCCAACCGTAACCCAACTACCATGACCACCGAAGTGACTCTCCAACCTCCCTGAGCAGCCCAGAGGTCATGCAGAGTCACTAGCCCTGGAGGCATTCCAAAAGCAGGTAGACATGACTGTTTGGGGCATGGTTTAGTGGGCATGGTGGTATTGGGTTGATGGCTGGCCAGGATGATCTCAGAGGTTCTTTTCCGAGCTTAACGACTCCATGGCTCAAAAAGGAAGCAGCATTACACATTTGCTAGCAGAGGGTTAAAGAAAGTCAAAGCACTGACCTGGAGAAAATCACTACTGCAGTAGTAGCAATCTTCTAGAGGTGCCCCATACCCTCCCTGAATACTAACTCCTGCAGTCAGCTCACTGCAGACCAGGAGCTGGTTCCTCCTCGGTGGCTGAGAAAGCAGCTGGAAAATGGCTGTGGCATCCTGGCCAACCTCCACCTCCCCCACAGGCTTTGAAGAGAGAAATTCCTCCCCCTCCCCCCCGCCCTGCTGAGAACACATCTGGAATACTGTGCCCAGTTTGGGGCTCCCCTGTTCACAGCAGCACAGAACTGTCAGGGTTGCAAGGGACCTCAAAGATCACGCAGGTCCTACCCCACTGCCATGAGCAGGGACAACTCATACCTAGATCAGGTTACCCAGAGCCACATCCAGCCTGGACTTAAAAAATTCAGGAGACAGGGATCTGCTGGAGAGAGCCCAACGGAGAGCCAGGAGGATGCTTAGGGGACTTGAGCATCTCCTCTGTGGAGAGAGACTGAGAGCCCTGGGGCTGTTGAGTCTGGAGAAGAGAAGGCTGAGAGGGGATCTGATCAATGTCTACCGATAGCTGAGGGGTGGAGGGGGCCAAGCTCTTTTGGGTGGTGCACAGTGCTAAGCCAAGGAACAATGGAGACAAAGTGGAACAGAGAAAGTTTCAGCTCAACACGAGGAGAAACTTCTTCACAGTGAGGGTGCCAGAGCCCTGGAGCAGGCTGCCCAGAGAGGTTGTGGAGTCTCCTTCCCTGGAGGCTTTCAAACCCCACCTGGATGCATTCCTGTGCTGACTACCCTTAGATGATGCTGCTCTGGCAGGGGGATTGGACTGGATGATCTCTGGAGGACCCTTTCAACCCCTAACATTCTGTAACTGGAAGTTTGGCTTTGTTTGAAAGTATTGGGAGGCAAACCCCTGAGATGAGGGCTGACTTCCTAAGCACAGGCAGTAACCCTTCTTGTTTAACAAACTGAGGAGCTGGGAACACAAAACATCTTCGACTGGGAGGAGACAGCATCACCTCCTCACGTAGTTTAGCATTTCTCCTGGCAGTTCTTCCCAGCAAGAGAGATTGGCCATTGGGATGTGCTGCCCAGGGAGGTGGTGGAGTCCCCATCCCTGGAGGTGTTTAGGAAGAGCCTGGCTGGGGTGCTTGGTGCCATGGTTTAGTTGATCAGATGGTGCTGGGTGATAAGTTGGACTCAATGATCTCAAAGGTCTCTTCTAAGCTGGTTAATTCTATTCTATTTTACTCTACTCTATTCTATTCCATTCCATCCTATCCTATTCCATTTCATTCTATTCCATTCTATTCCATTCTATCCTATTCCATTCCATTCTGTTCCATTCCATTCCATTCTATCCTATCCTATCCCATTCTATTCCATTCTATCCTATTCCATACCATTCCATTCTGTTCCATTCCATTCTATCCTATCCCATTCTATTCCAGTCTATCCTATTCCATTCCATTCTATCCTATCCCATTCTATTCCATTCTATCCCATTCCATTCTGTTCCATTCCGTTCTATCCTATCCCATTCTATTCCATTCTATCCCATTCCATTCTATTCTGTTCCATTCCATTCTGTCTTATCCTATCCTATTCCATTCCATCCTATCCTATCCCATTCTATTCCATTCCATGCTATCCTATCCCATTCTATTCCAGTCTATCCTATTCCATTCCATTCAATTCCATTCTATCCTATCCTATCCCATTCTATTCCGTTCTATTCCGTTCTATCCTATCCCATTCTATTCCATTCTATCCCATTCCATTCTATTCTGTTCCATTCCATTCTGTCTTATCCTATCCTATTCCATTCCATCCTATCCTATCCCATTCTATTCCATTCCATGCTATCCTATCCCATTCTATTTCATTCTATCCTATTCCATTCCATTCAATTCCATTCTATCCTATCCTATCCTATCCCATTCTATTCCGTTCTATTCCATTCTATCCTATCCCATTCTATTCCATTCTATTCTGTTCTATTCCATTCCATTCCATTCTATTCTATCCCATTCCATTCCATCCTATCCTATCCAATTCTATTCCATTCCATTATATATATGTATAAATATATCCATATATATATATATATGATCTTTCTATTTCTTTTCCTTGTGGCCTATTTTCTGCCTGAAGAGACTTTCAATTTCCCTCCAAAAGCAACTTGATAGAGATCAGGAGAAGACAAAGAACAGAGAAGTGGGAGGGGGGAGGGGGAAAACCCCACAACCCCAAACGAACCCAAGGCAAGGGTTTTGCTGCTTTTGCTGAAGGAGATGCCTCTGAACAGCTGTACTGGAGCATACAACTCTGCCAGCTCAAGGCTACTTGTTACTTTCTAGGAGCCTTTAGGTCTGAAGCACCCCCTTGGAGCTGCCCTTGGTTACCAGATTGATACGTCCTGATTAACCAAAGGGAGGGAGTCTCTCCCGGCACAGAAGCTGAGGATTCAAAAGAGGACTCAGAGATCCTTTTCCAGCTCAGATCCCACAGAGAGGAGGTTATTTGAGTGTGGGTTTGGCTGCAGGGGCCCCTGGCTAACTCCACCAGCAAACCCTGGGCCGGCCTGCAGCTCAGCTAGCCACTTTGTCCAGAGCCTTTCCCCCTGCCAAAGATTCAGGAGCAGAATTGGTTTGGGTTGCAAAAGATCTTTAAGATTATGGAATCACAGAACTGTTAGGATTGGAGGTTCTCCTTCCCCTCTTCTCTGCCCTAATGAGGCCACATCTAGAGTCCTGGGTCTAGCTTTGGACTTGCCAGCACAAGAGAGACAGGAAACTACTGGAGAGTGTCTACTGAAGGCTACAAAGAAGCTGAGGGGCCTGGAGCATAGAATCACAGAATAGTCAGGGTTGGAAGGGACCTCAAGCCTCAGCCAGTCCCAACCCCCCTGCCATGCTCAGGGACACCTCACACTCCAGCAGGTTACTCACAGCCACATCCAGCCTGGCTGCAAACACCTCCAGGCAGGAGGCTTCCACCACCTCCCTGGGCAACCTGTACCAGGCTCTCACCACCCTCCTGGGGAGCAACTTCTTCCTCACATCCAATCTCAATCTACCCACCTCTAGCTTTAATCCATCCCCCCCAGTCCCATCACTCCCTGACACCCTCAAAAGTCCCTCCCCAGCTTTCTTGTAGCCCCCTTCAGATCCTGGAAGGCCACAATTAGGTCTCCTCAGAGCCTTGTCTTCTCCAGAATGAATAACCCTAACTGCTCACCCTGTCCTCATAGCAGAGCAGCTCCAGCCCTCTGCTCATCCTTGTGGCCCTTCTCTGGACACCCTCCAGCACCTTCAGAGCCTTCCTGCAATAGAGGCTCCAGAACTGGAGGCAGTACTCCAGGTGGGGTCTCACCAGGTGTCGTAGGGTTGGAAGGGTAAGGCCAAAAAGCCTCTTCCCTCCCCCCTGTAAAGTAAAGGGAAAGAAAATTGAAGGGAAAGGGGAAAAAAAAACTCACAGCTGAATTAGCAAAGCAGTGGAGCTGTATATTTACAAAGCAATGTAGGATATGCAGGGGAATATATACAAATTTACAATATTTACAATATATACAAAGATGTACAATAGAGTAGCACAGAAATGAGAGTTCCCCCCTCTGCTGAGGGGGGTTTCCCACCTCTGCTCTCCCCTCTTTCCCCCTTTCCCCAGAGTGGGATAGAAAGAAAAGAGAGAAAAAAGTTAGAAGCAGTTTGTGTTAATTGGAAGGGAGTTAATACAGGCCTTTATCAGTTTCAAGGCCGAAGCCTTGGCAGAAAGCCCAGGAGCTGCAAGCTGCTGCCCGAAGGAGAAGCGGAAGCAAGACTGATAGAAGAGTGCTGGAAAGCCCGGTATACCTTCCTGCACTCCCAGTTCAGAAGGTGCTTCCTCCCACTTTACCAATGAAATTAGTTTAGATTGTTCTTTTCATTTACCACCTTCCGTCCACCATATTCCCTTTCTTAAGGGGACAGCCCCAACCGGTGACACCAGGGCAGAGCAGAGGGGGAGAATCCCCTCCCTGGCCCTGCTGGCCACACTTCTCTTGCAGCAGCCCAGGCTCTGGTTGGCTTTCTGGGCTGCAAGTGTTCACTGCTGGCTCCTGTTGAGCTTCTCCTCCACCAGCTCCCCCAAGTCCTTTTCTTCATAATTGTTTCAGCTGGAAAAGACCTCTAAGGTCATGGATTCCAACCATCAACCTAACACCACTTCTGGCCCTTAAACCATAGCCTGAAGTGCCACACCCACACTTTTCTTGAGCACATTCATGGATGGTGACTCCACCACCTCCTTGGGCAGCCTGTTCCAATGCCTGACCAATGCAAAGCCATCCAGTCATGGTATTACAGAATGCAAGGGCTTGGGAAGGACCTCTGCAGCTCATCAAATCCAATCCCCCCTGCCAGAGCAGGGTCACCTAAAGCAGATCACACAAAAACATGTCAAGGTTGGTCTTGAAAACTACAGAGACAGAGACTCCAGCAGCAACTAGGAGTGGGTAGATCGAGATTGGATGTCAGGAAGAAGTTGCTGCCCGTGAGGTTGGTGAGAGCCTGGTACAGGTTGCCCAGGGAGGTGGTGGAAGCCTCCTGCCTGGAGGTGTTTGCAGCCAGGCTGGATGTGGCTGTGAGCAACCTGCTGGAGTGTGAGGTGTCCCTGGGCCATGGCAGGGGGGTTGGAGCTGGCTGAGCCTTGAGGTCCCTTCCAGCCCTGACAATTCTGTGATTCTTTGAGCAGCCTGTTCCAGAGCTGTGCCACTCTCAAAGTCAAGTTCCTCCTCATGCTTAGAGGGAACTTCCTACCTTCAAACTGATGCCTGTTGGCTCTTGTCCTCTCACTGAGCCAGGCAGCCAGGTCCTGGGGGTGCACTGAGGAAAAGCAAAGCCCCTCACCCTGAAGTGCCAGCTTCCAGAGGTGCCATGCCACTGCCTCGTCTCCTTCCCTCCGTTCTCACCCTCTCCCCCCACCTCCCACTCCATCCCACAGCAGGAATCATACCATTAACTGGCGGCACCGTTGGCTTTTGCCACCCCCGGAGCTGACAATTCAAAAGGCCCTCGAGAGCTGTCTGCAGAGACACAATGAAGGAGAGCTCTTAATTAACACCTCCCTTAACGAAACAAATTAACTTTATGCAGCTGATAGGAGGCTTCTTCACAGTTTGAGGGTGACTGAGGAGCTGACAACAAGCCTCTCCTCTCAGCCAGAAGAAAGACTTTGTCTTGACAGTGTTTCTACAAACAAAGGCAGCTCCGGGGTGGCTGCCAGTGTATGACAGGCAGAGAGAGGGAGGAAAACTGCTGGAAAAGGGTCAGCTGGCATCGCTCTGCCCCACCGCCCCTCTGCCTAGACAACCCGGTGCCCCGATGCCCCTCTTGCCCCGACACCCCTCAGCCCCAACGCCCCTCTGCCCCAACACCTCTCTGCCTCGCCATCGCCTGCCCCAACACCCCTCTGCCTCGCTGCCCCTCTGCCCCATCGCCCTTCTGTCCCAACGCCCCTCTGCCCCGCCGCCCCTGCCCTGCCCACCCCTCTGCCCCAACGCCCCTCTGCACCGATGCCCCTCTCTCCCAATGCCCCTCTGCCCCGACGCCCCTGTCCCCCAACGCCCCTCTCCCCCGACGCACCTTTGTCCCCTTCTGTCCCTCTGCCCCTCTGTCCCAACACCCTCTCTGCCCCGTCGCCCCTCCCCCCCAACAGCCCTCTGCCTCGACACCCCTCTGTCCCAGCACCTCCTCTGCCCCACCGCCCCTCTGAAGCCCTCTCAACACCCCTCTGCCCCAGCACCTCCTCTGCCCCGCCGCCCCTCTGCGCCAACAGCCCTCTGCCCTGACGTCCCTTAGGCTCTCCACCCCTCTGCCCTGCCACCCCTCTGCCCCAACAGCCCTCTGCCTCGCCACCCCACTGCCCCGACGCTCCTTTGCCTCGACGCCCCTCAGCACCCAGTCTTCCAGGAGAAACACCTCACCCCGACAGGGTAGGGGAAGGAAGCCCCCTGGAAAGAAAGAGATGTGAGATGAACACCTTATTAGGTGGCTGCAGAGGCAAG
This sequence comes from Melanerpes aurifrons, assembly GCA_011125475.1. Lineage (NCBI taxonomy): Eukaryota > Metazoa > Chordata > Aves > Piciformes > Picidae > Melanerpes > Melanerpes aurifrons. The sequence goes on from WWNC01000002.1 coordinate 40,944,237, forward strand.
GCCCTTTCTTTGCACCTCTCTTCCTTTGCAGAGGGCTTTCCTCCCCAGCTTGGTCAGGGTGATATGTTTCTCCTGGAAGCCTAGGGGCTGAGGCATGCTGAGGCAGTGGGATGCTGAGGCAGAGGGATGCTGCTCCTCTGCCCCAGAGCAAAACCAGCTGCAGCTGCGCCAAGGCATGGGGGAAAGGTCAGGATGCTTCAACTCCTGACTGCAGAGCTATGAACTCGAGTTCAATGAGGGCTGTAAAACCTAGATCATAAAGATTGGAGGAAAAAGGACTTTGGTAAACAAGACTTAGGATCTTCTCACACCCTATAACTACCTGAAAGGAGGTTGAAGTGAGGTGGGGGTCAGACTCTTCTCCCATGGAACAGGTGTTGGAAGAGGAGGAAATGTCCTCAGGGTACACCAGGGCAGGTTTCAGTTGGATGTTAGGGAACATTTCCTCCCCAAAAGTGTTGATGATGATCTTCAAAGGTCCCTTTCAACCCCTCCCATTCTGTAATTGGCAGTGCTGGACCAGGCTGCCCAGGGCAGTGGTGGAGTCCCTGCGCCTGCAGGGGTTTCAAATGCTGTGTAGATGTGGTGCTGAGGGCCACGGTTTGGTGGTGAGCTGGCAGTGTCCTGTCAATGGTTGAACCTGATGATCTCAAAGGTCTCTTCCAACCAGCCTGATCTAGTGTGAGGTGTCCCTGCCCATGGCTGGGGCTTGGAACTAGATGATCCTTGTGGTCCCTTCCAACAAATCCAGGTGCCGAGTGATGCATTTTGGCCACAACAACCCCATGCAGTGCTACAGGCTGGGGGCAGAGTGGCTGAGAGCAGCCAGGCAGAGAGGGACCTGGGGGTACTGATTAACAGCCAGCTGAACATGAGCCAGCAGTGTGCCCAGGTGGCCAAGAAGGCCAAGGGCATCCTGGCCTGCATCAGGAACAGTGTGGCCAGCAGGAGCAGGGAGGCATTGTGCCCCTGGACTCAGCACTGATCAGGCCACACCTTGAGTCTTGTGTCCAGTTCTGGGCCCCTCAGGTTAGGAAAGCTGTTGAGATGCTGGAAGGTATCCAGAGAAGGGCAAGAAAGCTGGGGAGGGGTCTGGAGCACAGCCCTGTGAGGAGAGGCTGAGGGAGCTGGGGTTGCTTAGCCTGGAGAAGAGGAGGCTCAGGGGAGACCTTCTTGCTGTCTGCAACTCCCTGAAGGGAGGTTGTAGCCAGGTGTGGGTTGGTCTCTTCTCCCAGGCAAGCAGCAGCAGAACAAGAGGACACAGTCTCAAGCTGTGCCAGGGGAGGTTTAGGCTGGAGGTGAGGAGAAAGTTCTTCATTGAGAGAGTTGTTAGCCATTGGAATGTGCTGTGCAGGGAGGTGGTGGTGTCCCCATCCCTGGAGGTGTTTAGGCAGAGCCTGGTGGGGTGCTTGGTGCCATGGTTTGGTTGATTAGATGGTGTTGGGTGATAGGTTGGACTTGATGATCTCCAAGGTCTGTTCCAACCGGGTTCATTCTATATGAGCATGGAAAAATGGCTACACACAAGACTTCATAACCAGCACACTGCTGGTTGCTCAGCCAAGATACAGATCCCTGCCTCTCCAAAGTCATTTCCATTCCTTCCCAGGGCAGGAGGCACACACATGTGGATGTCCTCTCTCAAAAGAGAGCTTTTTTCCCCTCTTCACCTTTCCACCCTACACTTCTCTCCCAATGTAACCCACCCAGCAGGGCTCCCCTTGGGAAGGAAGGAGGTCTGGGCTCCTGTCAGCGTGCCCACAACTTGTTTTCTGTCCTGGCAACAGCATAAAAGCCTCCTCTAGGGCCTTTGATGGCTGGGGAAAGAAAGGAAGGGGAAGGGGGGGGGAAGAAACAACATCCAAACCTGAAAGCTTGCCACTGAAAAAGACATTCTCCTCCAGGTCTGAATCACCAGCACAGCTTTTTGGTCCTTGAAGAAATTCACTAATCCAAGGGAGCAGACTCAAGGCCAAAATCAGATTGTGTTATCCAGGTTATCACCAGGGCACCCTGCAGAGATGCAGCCAGGAGTGATTTCCTCCTCCCTCTCCTTTGCCTGCTGGAGCATGACAGAGAGGAAAGCCTCTGCCTATTTATATATATAGCTTTTTTTTTTTTCCTTCTTTAAGGAAATTAATTAGAATTTTAGGGATTTTTTTCCCAAGGAGCTTGGCTTTAAAATCAATTTCCCTATTAAAAAGCAGAGGGGTTTGCAGCTGGCACAGAGTTTAAGCTGGGTCTGGTTGTTTGCATCAAGGAGAATCGATGCACAACCCCCCCCAGTGCTGGGGTTGTCACTCTTCTTGACAGGAAGAACTTTTCTTGCAAGTAACCTTCGGAAGGGAGGAGGAGCTGCTTTTCCTGCTCAAAACCAGCTGAGAAGAGGGACAGAGAGGGAAAGGCAATGCTGCTGCCCAGCCACACTGCACCAGGCAGCTGAGACTGAAAGGTGGTGTGCAGCAAAGACCACCTCCTGCACAGGAGCAGAGAGAATCATCACAGAATCACCAAGGTTGGAAGAGACCTCAAAGATCATCAAGTCCAACCTGTCACCACAGACCTCATGACTAGACCATGGCACCAAGTGCCACGTCCAATCCCCTCTTGAACACCTCCAGGGATGGGGACTCCACCACCTCCCTGGGCAGCACATCCCAATGGCTAACAACTCTCTCTGGGAAGAACTTTCTCCTCACCTCCAGCCTAGATTTCCCCTGGCACAGCTTGAGACTGTGTCCTCTTGTTCTGCTGCTGCTTGCCTGGGAGAAGAGACCAACCCCCACCTGTCTACAGCCTCCCTTCAGGGAGTTGTAGAGAGCAAGAAGGTCTCCCCTGAGCCTCCTCTTCTCCAGGCAAAACCTCCAACCAACCACAGCCTGCCAGAGGTGGATGCTCTGATGTGTGCCAAGGGGCTGGTTGGATCCAGATTTCACACAATCGTATAATGCTGGCATTGGAAAGGCTCTCTGGAGACCAACCCCACTGCTAAAGCAGGGGAACCCACAGCAGCTTGCCCAGGCGCACCATTTCCAGGTAGGTTTGGAATCTCTCCAGGGAAGGAGACTCCACAACCTCTCTGGGCAGCCTGCTCCAGGGCTCCAGCAGCCTCACAGCAAAGAAGTTTTTCCTCCTGTTCAGATGGAGCCTCCTGGGTTCCACTTTGTGCCCATCGCTCCTTGTCCTGTCACTGGGCACCACTGCAAAGAGTCTGGTCCCATCCCCTTGCCCCCCACCCTTTAGCTGTTGATCAGCATTGATCAGATCCCCTCTCAGGCTGCTCTCCTCCAGGCTCAACAGCCCCAGGGCTCTCAATCTTTCCTCCTCACAGAGATGCTCCAGGCCCTCATCATCTTCAACTCTCTCCAGTGTTTCCCTGTCCCTCTTGAGCTGGAGAGCCCAGAACTGGGCCCAGTACCCTAGATGTGGCCTCACAAGGGCAGAGTGGAGGGAGAAGAGACAACAGACACCCACAGCATCTCCTCTTTACCCAGCTCCCTCTGCTCACATCTGCAAGACTTGGTTCAGGTCTAGACTTCTTATCTCCTCCAAACAGAGGTTGACCTCTACTGTATTTAGAGCAAGTCCTATTACTGTGGGGTGATTCAGAGCTAGAAGCTGATTATTTTAAGCCAGGAAGGAGTATCCTGGCTTGTTCAGTGTTTACAGCTTTTATCACAGCAAAATCCACCTGTGCTGGCTTCAAACCCAGATACAATCTCCCAGCAAAGCCTGCTCTGCTCGACATCCCGTGCCACTAACCAGTGCCTGTGTGCTGTGGGACTGCTCACCCTGGAGAGCAGGAGCTCTGGGAACAGCTGTCAGGTTTTCCAGCAGTTCAGTCTGGCCTGTGATCCCAGCTTAAGAGGAGCTCTAGAGACGACCCTAAGTCAGAAAGCAGGGCACATGGCTGTCTGGTAGAGGGTCATGCAGCAAGTTGGAGCAGGGCTTCCATCCTCTTGACTCTGCAGCACACACCAGCAGCCACCAACTTGTGTTCACAGCTCAGCAAAGACCAGGCAAGGGGAGGAAGGAAGAAAAGGAGGCTAAAAACACATAGAATTGTCAGGGTTGGAAGGGACCTCAAGGCTCAGCCAGTTCCACCCCCCTGCCATGCCCAGGGACACCTCACACTGCAGGAGGTTGCTCACAGCCACATCCAGCCTGGCTGCAAACCCTCCAGGCAGGAGGCTTCCACCACCTCCCTGGGCAACCTGTGCCAGGCTCTCACCACCCTCTTGGGATGTTAGGAAGAAGTTCTTCCCAGCAAGAGAGACTGGCCATTGGAATGTGCTTCCCAGGGAGGTGGTGGAGTCCCCATCCCTGGAGATGTTTAGGAAGAGCCTGGATGAGGCACTTGGTGCCATGGTTTAGTTGATTAGATGCTGTTGGGTGATAGGTTGGACTTGATGATCTCTGAGGTCTTTTCCAACCTGGTTAATTCTGTTCTATTCTAAGCTCCCTGGGCTGTGCTCCAGACCCCTCCCCAGCTTTGTTGCCCTTCTCTGGACATGTTCAAGAGTCTCAATGTCCTTCTTAAGTTGAGGGGCTCAGAACTCCACATACCTGTATGGAGATACCCAAGAGATTATGAGAGGGATGGGGAAGGGAAAGAAGCAGCCAGGTGAAGACAAGAATTAACCAACGGTCGTAGAGGAAAGGCAAAGATAACTTGGAGGAAGGCCATGGACTGGAGGAAGGAGCAGCAAGCAGTGCTGAGGGAGCTCTGCAAGAGCCTGAGGGCTCTGAGGAGATGTTGGAAAGCCATCACAACGAAGCAAGGCTGTCAGAGGAGGGAGTGCCAGGGGCTGGCATCCAAAGGAAATGAGCCCGCGCGGAGCTGGCCTCAAAGCCTTTTAGGGCTTCTTGGAGCCTTGGCGCCACCAGAGAGGATTTGACGAGCTGAAAACAAACCCTCACCTTGCATCTGCAGAAGTGTCTGTCTCCTGCAGCACAAGAGGGAGGAGAACAGGAGGAGGGAGGGGAAAGTGTGAACACCCCATGCAAAAGGCAGGAGAGGGAAGGAAGGGAAGGAAGGGAAGGAAGGGAAGGAAGGGAAGGAAGGGAAGGAAGGGAAGGAAGGGAAGGAAGGAAGGAAGGAAAGGGAAGGAAGGGAAGGAAGGGGAAGGAAGGGAAGGAAGGGAAGGAAGGAAGGAAGGGAGGAAGGGAAGGAAGGGAAGGAAGGGAAGGAAGGGAAGGAAGGGAGAGAAGGGAGAGAAGGGAGAGAAGGGAGGAAGGGAGAGAAGGGAAGAGAAGGGAGAGAAGGGAGAGAAGGGAGGGAAGGGAGGGAAGGGAGGGAAGGGAGGGAAGGGAGGAGTGAGTCATGAAGAACCCCAAAGTTGCTCGATGGAAATCATTCAATCACAGAATCAGCCAGGTTGGAAAAGACCTCAGAGATCATCAAGCCCAACCTAGTACCTCATACTCAACACCTCCTGACAACTAAACCATGGCTCCAAGAGCCACATCCAATCCCTTTTTGAACACCTCCAGGGATGCTGACTCCACCACCTCCCTGGGCTGATGTCCCTGCTGACTGCCAGAGGTCTGCACCAGATGGCTTTTGGAGGTCCCTTTCAACCCCAACCAGCCTGGGATTCTGAGTGATGCCACTCCAGAGCATGTGGGTTGCTGGGCAGTGCTGTAGCCACATCCACACCCTTCATCTCCTGTCCTCCCTCCCTCCAGCCTGGCCAGCAGCCCTGAGCAGAGGGGAAGGGACCTCAGACAACTGGAAGGATGAGGAAGGGGCTGCAAGATCTGTCTGAGGAGAAAAGGCTGAGAGCCCTGGAGAAGCTGGAGGGGGGAGCTTGGTGATGTCTATAAATAGCTGAAGGGTGTCAGGAAGGGGCCAGGCTCTTTCCAGTGGTGCCCTGAGACAGGACAAGGGGCAGTGGATCCAAACTGCAACACAGGAGGTTCCAACTCTACATGAGGGAAACCAGTGAGGGTGGCAGAGCCCTGGAGCAGGCTGCCCAGAGAGGTGGTGGAGTCTCCTTCTCTGGAGGCTTTCAATAGCTGTCTAGGTGTGCCACCAGAGGTGGGCATCTGTTTGGGTACCTTGTGGTACTTCCTGTGCCCCCTTCTTGTCCTCTTTGCCCTCCTGTCCCTCCATGGAGACCTTTTTGTGTGAGCTCTCATTATAAATGCATCAGGCTCAGGCAGTCTCACACACACAGCCCTCATTTAGCCCTCCAAGCTCCATTACATCTGAGGATGTCTTGGGGTAATTAAGTAATATTAGAACATTTTCCTTGCTATTTCCCCTCTCTCCCCCTCCTTCCCTAATGCAGCTTTCAAAGCACCAGCCTCAGTTGGCACCCACATGAGCCCACTTCCCTGAGCCTCTGAATCCTCCCTGATGGACCTCACCACTTCCTCTTGTCATGGAATCATAGAATCAATAAGGTTGGAAGAGACCTCAAAGATCATCAAGTCCAACCTGTCACCCAGCACCTCATGACTGCTAAACCATGGCACCAAGTGCCACATCCAATCCCCTCTTGAACACCTCCAGGGATGGGGACTCCACCACCTCCCTGGGCAGCACATTCCAATGGCTAACAACTCTCTCTGGGAAGAACTTTCTCCTCACCTCCAGCCTAAACCTCCCCTGGCACAGCTTGAGACTCTTGAGGCTGCCTCAAGAGGAGTGTGGCCAGCAGGGCAAGGGAGGGGATTCTGCCCCTTTACTCTGCTCTTGTGAGACCCCACCTGGACTCCTGCATCCAGTTCTGGTGCCCCCAGCGTAAGAAGGACAGAGAGCTGGTGGAGAGAGTCCAGAGGAAGGCCACAAAGATGATCAAAAGGCTGGAGCATCTCTGCTGTGAGGATAGGCTGAAGGAGCTGGCGGTGATCAGCCTGGGGAAGAGAAGGCTCCAGGGGAACCTTAGAGCTGCCTTCCAATACCTGAGGGGATCCTACAAGGAAGGCTGGAGAGGGACTTTTCACAAGGGTGTCTAGAGACAGGACCAGGGGGAATGGTTTGAAGCTGAGGAAGAGTAGGTTTAGACTGGATCTTAGGAGGAAGTTCTGCAGTAGGAGGGTGGAATAGGTTGCCAAGGGTGGTTGTGGATGGCTCCTCCCTGTGGGTGTTCAAGGCAGGGTTGGATGATGCCTTGGGCACCCAAGTCTAGTTGAAAGGTGGGGAAGTTGGAGTAGATGACCTCTGAGGTCCCTTCCAACTTAAGCCTTTCCATGATTCTGTGATTGAGTGTGGGGCTTGGCTTGATGCCACCTAACTCCCAGGGCTAGAGGGTGCCATAAGCCAAATCACCAGCACCCAGCTCAGCTTTTCTTTTGATCAGGATGTCCCTCCAAACACGTGGGGAGGAGAAAGAGTGGCTGGGTGAAATTTCCAAGCTCCTTCTTCCCCAGGAGATGGAGACACTGCTGAGAGTTCATTTTCCAGTGACTAAGTGCTCCAGATAACCCAGGGTTCCCCCGGGGGGAAGCGAGCTGAAGGACAAAGCGGCATGAGGCTGCTGGAGGGGACGAGAGAGCTCAGGCAGCAGCTCTGCCTTCACCACCCTTCTGCATGCCCTGAGATGACATTATCACTTTTATCCTCATCTCTCCTCTCCAGTTCCCAGAGAGTTCAGCCAAGGAAGTTTTTCAGAGGGACAAGCACAAGTGCACTTCACCAGCGTGCTGGCCCTCGCCTGCAGGCCGTGCTGCAGCTAAAAGCAGCAAGGATGAGCTCAAGACAAGCACGCAGCAACCTTAGCTCAGGCAAAGCTGCTGGAGATGCCAAGACCTGGACCTCAGCCACAGCAACGTGGTGCAACCTCTGCCCTCCACCTTAGAGGAAATTCATCCCCTTGATAGTTTGGACAACCTAGTTCTGGGGCCCTCAATTTAAGAAGGACGTTGAGACACTGGAAGGTGTCCAGAGAAGGGCAAGAAAGCTGGGGAGGGGTCTGGAGCACAGCCCTGTGAGGAGAGGCTGAGGGAGCTGGGGTTGCTTAGCCTGCAGAAGAGGAGGCTCAGGGGAGACCTTCTTGCTGTCTGCAACTCCCTGCAGGGAGGTTGTAGCCAGGTGGGGGTTGGTCTCTTCTCCCAGGCAAGCAGCAGCAGAACAAGAGGACACAGTCTCAAGCTGTGCCAGGGGAGGTTTAGGCTGGAGGTTAGGAAGAAGTTCTTCCCAGCAAGAGAGCTTGGCCATTGGAATGTGCTGCCCAGGAAGGCAGGTGTCCAGAGCAGGGCCAGGAGGATGATCAGAGGGCTGGAGCACCTCTCCTATGAGGACAGACTGAAGGAGTCGGGGTTGTTCAGCCTGGAGAAGAGAAGGCTCCGAGGTGACCTCATTGTGGCCTTCCAGTATCTGAAGGGGGCTCCAAGAAGGCTGGGGAGGGACTTCTCAGGATCTCAGGGAGTGATAGGACTGGGGGGAATGGAATGAAGCTGGAGGTGGGGAGATTGAGGCTGGAGGTGAGGAGGAAGTTGTTCCCCATGAGAGTGGTGAAGCCCTGGAATGGGTTGTGCAGGGAGGTGGTTGGGGCCCTGTCCCTGGAGGTGTTTAAGCCCAGGCTGGCTGAGGCTCTGGCCAGGCTGATGTAGTGTGGGGTGTCCCTGCCCATGGCAGGGGCGTTGGAACTAGCTGATCCTTGTGGTCCCTTCCAACCCTGACTGATTCCATGATTCCAGGCTCTGCAGGAGCACAAAGCCAGCTGCTGCCCTGCCGCCGCCTCGTTTCTCTCCCAGGTCTCAGCCTGAGTGGCTGCTCGAGGACTGTGTTGAGAAGCTGCCCATTCCCTTTTTATCTTGTTAATCTTTTCTTCTTTTCCATCTCAATCATTTTTGAAGGCCATTTTTTGGGGTTCCCTTCTGCCTTCCTGGACACACCTCGGGCTCAAAGTCTGGCACCTCAAGGACATATCAGTCAGAGAGGGGAGCAAGGAAATTGCTCTCTGGCTCCACAAATAAGAGGAGGAAAGGCAATATTCCCTCCTGGTCCTGCTGTTTCATTGAACTAATTTTATGCATGAGGTGAGATTGCATCTTTCCTAAAAAATAATAATAATAACAATAACAACAACAATAATGAACACATTTTTCTCCACTGGCAGCATCAGCTGTGGAGCTTTGCTCTGCCACCAAGCAGACCTTTCAGGAGAGCACATCTCAGAAGCATCCAAATCATAGAATCACAGAATTGTCAGGGTTGGAAGGGACCTCAAGGCTCAGCCAGTTCCAAACCCCCTGCCATGGGCAGGGACACCTCACACTCCAGCAGGTTGCTCACAGCCACATCCAGCCTGGCTGCAAACACCTCCAGGCAGGAGGCTTCCACCACAGAATCACCAAGGTTGTCAAAGACCTTTGAGATCATCAAGTCCAACCCATCACCCAACACCACCTAATCAACTAAACCATGGCACCAAACACCCCAGCCAGGCTCTTCCTAAACTCCTCCAGAGATGGTGACTCCATCACCTCCCTGGGCAGCACATCCCAATGGCCAATCTCTCTCTCTATGAAGAACTTCTTCACAAGCCCTCAACACAAGGAGAATGGGGAACTGTTAGAGTGGGAGGAAGCCATGAAGATGATCAGAGGGCTGGAGAGCCTCCCTTCAGGGAGTTGGAGAGAGCAAGAAGGTCACCCCTGAGCCTCCTCTTCTCCAGGCTAAGCAACCCCAGCTCCCTCAGCCTCTCCTCACAGGGCTGTGCTCCAGACCCCTCCCCAGCTTTCTTGCCCTTCTCTGGACACCTTCCAGCAGCTCAACATCTTTCCTAACCTGAGGAGCCCAGAACTAGACACAGGACTCAAGGTGTGGTCTAAGCAGTGCTGAGTCCAGGGGCACAATGACCTCCCTGCTCCTGCTGGCCACACTGTTCCTGATGCAGGCCAGGATGCCCTTGGCCTTCTTGGCCACCTGGGCACAGTGCTGGCTCATGTTCAGCCTACTGTCAACCAGTTCTAGTCCCAGACATGACTGAAAGGGATACCAGATACCATCTTGAAGTGGCCAGCAGGAGCAGGAGCCTGGCTGGGGTGCTTGGTGCCACGGTTTAGTTGCTTAGATGGTGCTGGGTGATAGGTTGGACTTGATGATCTCTGAGGTCTTTTCCAACCTGGTTAATTCTGTATTCTGGGGGGGGGTGGGGGGTGGGGTGTGGGAAGCCATATCCGAAGTGAGGATAGGATCTCAAATCCCCACATCACCTGCAGAGAACTCAAGGACTGGTCCCCTTCCCAAAAGTCTGGTTCTAAAGGAGAAGAGGAGGTGGGGAGAGAAAGAAACACATCAAGTTCTTGCAGAAATACCAAGATATTAGCTTTGGAGGGGGAGGCACATTGCAAGGAGACCTCTCAGGGGACAGCCTGGCTTTGCAATGCAAGAAGGGCAGGAGGGAGAATGAAAAGCTTTTAGCACCTGTTTGCTTGCACTTCTAAATAAGGAAAGAGGCAGCTGTGGTTAGGAAGGGCAGCAGATACCCACCTCCCCCTCAGGCCTCTTTGCTGTCCCCTTGGTGAACCCCACACCTCACCAGGGCTGCAGTCAGGAAAGCTGGAGGTGAGAGAGCTGGGAAAAGGAAAGAGGAATCACATCCTGCTGCCTAAGGAAGCCGGAATGGAATGGAATGGAATGGAATGAACCATGTTGGAAGAGACCTTCAAGATCATCCAGTCCAGCCTATCACCCAACACCATCTAATCAACTAAACCATGGCACCAAGCACCCCAGCCAGTCTCTCCCTAAACACCTCCAGGGATGGGGACTCCACCACCTCCCTGGGCAGCACATTCCAATGGCCAATCTCTCTTGCTGGGAAGAACTTCTGCCTACCATCCAGCCTGAACCTCCCCTGGCACAGCTTGAGACTGCATCCTCTTGTTCTGGTGCTGGTTGCTAGAGAGAAGAGACCAACCCCCACCTGGCTACAGCCTCCCTGCAGGGAGCTGGAGACAGCAAGAAGGTCTCCCCTGAGCCTCCTCTTCTCCAGGCTAAGCAACCCCAGCTCCCTCAGCCTCTCCTCACAGGGCTGTGCTCCAGACCCCTCCCCAGCTTTCTTGCCCTTCTCTGGACACCTTCCAGCATCTCAACATCTTTCCTAACCTGAGGGGCCCAGAACTGGACACAGGACCAAGCACCCCATCCTCATGCAGATCACACATGCAGACCAGATTCCCAGCAAGGAAAACTGAGGGACACATCACCTCTAGACCCAGGGCAGGAGCCGTGGATACAAGAGCTGAATTCAGTATTCAGTATCACTAAGGTTGGAAGAGACCTCCTAGATCATCAAGTCCAACCTGTCACCACAGACCTCATGACTAGAGTAGGGAGGACACTACTGCCCACTGCAGGCTTGAACTCATGAGCTTCCCATTAAGGGTCTTATATTGAAAGCAGAGAGAAGTCCAGAGCAGAAAAGCAGAGCTTGAGCACGGTCACATCGATGTCCCCATGGCACTCAGCCTTTGGCCAGCCCTTGGATCTGGTTTGCATTGCCATTGCTCAGCAGTGGGCTCAGAGTCAGAGGATCATTACCCTTGGAAAAGGCCTTCAGGATCAAGCCTAAGCATTCTCTAACCCTACCAACCCTGCTGCTAAACTATGGCCCTCAGCACCACATCTCTGCCTCTTTTAAACCCCTGCAGGGATGGGGATTCAGCCACCTCTCTGGGCAGCCTGGGCCAGTTTTTTTGAGAGCTCTTTCAATGAAGAAGTTTCTTCTAATTTCCAACCTAAGCTTCCCCTACTGCAACTGGAGGCTTTTTCCTTTTGCCCTATCACTTCCTACTAGGGAGGAGAGACCAACTCCCACCTTGCTCCAGCCTCCTTTCAGGGAGTTGGAGAGAATGAGGTGGTCTCCCCTCAGCCTCCTTTTCTTCAGGCTGAACAACCCCAGCCCTGTTCTCCAGACCCTTCACCAGCTTCCTTGTCCTTCTCCAGACCTGTTCCAGCACAGAATCACCAAGGTTGGAAGAGACCTCAAAGATCATCAAAGTCCAACCTGTCACCACAGACCTCATGACTAGACCATGGCACCAAGTGCCACGTCCAATCCCCTCTTGAACACCTCCAGGGATGGGGACTCCACCACCTCCCTCCTTCTTGCAGTGAGGGCCCACAAACCTGAGCCCAGTATTTGAGGTATGTCCACACTGGTGCTGAGTGCAAGGTGAATGTCCAGGATGGCCCATGGCTTGGATGGGAGCACACTGCAATGGGTTAGCAACTGGCTGGAAGCTGAGCCCAGAGAGTGGTGGTGAATGGTGCCACATCCAACTGGAGTCTAGGCACTAGTGGTGTGCCCCAGGGATGAGTGCTGGGCCCCATCCTCTTTTATATCTTCACTGATGGTCTGGATGAGGGCATTGAGTCCATCAGCAGCAAATTTGCTGATGACACCAAGCTGGGGGCAGGAGTTGATCTGCTGGAGGGTGGAGAGGCTCTGCAGAGGGACCTGGACAGGCTGGGCAGATGGGCAGAGTCCAAGGGCAGGAGATTGAACACATCCAAGTGCCAGGTTCTGCACATTGGCCACAGCAACCCCATGCAGTGCTACAGACTGGGGTCAGAGTGGCTGGAGAGCAGCCAGGCAGAGAGGGACCTGTGGGTGCTGGTTGATGGTAGGCTGAACATGAGCCAGCAGTGTGCCCAGGTGGCCAAGAAGGCCAATGGCATCCTGGCCTGCATCAGGAACAGTGTGGCCAGCAGGAGCAGGGAGGGCATTCTGCCCCTGGACTCAGCACTGGTCAGGCCACACCTTGAGTCCTGTGTCCAGTTCTGGGCCCCTCAGTTTAGGAAGGAGGTTGACTTGCTGGAAGGTGTCCAGAGAAGGGCAAGAAAGCTGGGGAAGGGTCTGGAGCACAGCCCTGTGAGGGGAGGCTGAGGGAGCTGGGAAGAACCTGGACAAGAGGAGGCTCAGGGGAGACCTCATTGCTCCCTACAACTCCCTGAAGGGAGGTTGTAGGCAGGTGGGGGTTGGTCTCTTCTCCCAGGCAAGCAGCACCAGAACAAAAGTCACAGTCTCAGGCTGCACCAGGGGAGGTTTAGGCCAGAAGTCAGGAGGAAGTTTTACACAGAGAGAGTGATTGCCCATTGGAATGGGCTGCCCAGGGAGGTGGTGGAGTCCCCATCACTGGAGGTGTTCAGGAGGAGACTTGATAGGGTGCTTGGTGCCATGGGTTAGTTGGTTGGGTGATGTTGGATGATAGGTTGGATGCAATGATCTTGAAGGTCTCTTCCAACCTGGTCTATTCTATTCTATTCTATCCTATCCTAAGATGCTGCCATAACAAAGCATTAGACAATAGATAACATCCAGGGCTTCACACACCCAAGGAGGTGATTAGGGCTTAGACTAACCCTGAGCACGCAGCCCTCCACACCAGCAAGTCTTAGGAAAAGTCCTTTTTCCACAAACAGGGAGGGAGATGCTTCCCCCCATCATTAGTTTCCAGGATTGAGTCTGCCTGGCATGGATGATAAGGAGCAGTTGTTCCAGGAAGCTGTTAGTGGCAAGGTTGCAGCCACTGCTGTTGCTGATTAAAGAGCTGAACATGCTCAGCTCAGGTAGGACATCTTGCTCTTTGCCACCCAGCACACAAGGCCATGGAGCACAGGGCCCTTCAGACAGAGGTCAGAATAAAGCAGCTGTTACAGCAAACAAGAGTCACAGAATGGCAGAAGAGGTTTGCTTGCAAGAGAACTTTTAAGACCATCCAGCCCAACCATTAACCCAGCACTGCCAGGTCACCACTGAACCCTATCCCTCAGCACCACATCTACACAGCCTTGAAACCCCTGCAGGGTCTCCCTGGGCAGCCTGGGCCAGGACTGCCAACCACAGAATGGGAGGGGTTGAAAGGGACCTTTGAGGAACATCAGCAATGCTTTTAGGGAAGAAAGGTTTCCTCATATCCAACTTAAGCCTCCCCTGGTGCAACCTGAGGATGTTTCCTCTTGCTCCATCACGTGTTCCCTGGCAGAAGAGACTGACCCCCACCTCACTGCAACCTCCTTTCAGGTAGTTATAGGGTGGGAGAAGGTCTTAAGTCTTGTTTACCAAAGACCTTTCTCTTTGTTCCAGTCTTTAGGATCTGGGTTTTACAGCCCTCACTGAACTCGAGTTCATAGCTCTGCAGTCAGAAGTGGAAGCATCCTGACCCTTCCCCCATGCCTTGGCACAGCTGCTGCTGGTCTTGCTCTGGGGAGGAGCACATCTACACAGCTGTGCAATCCCTCCAGCTATTTAACACAAAAAGGTGTCCAGACCAACTCCCCCTTCCACACAATCACAGCAACATTCAGCTTGGAAGAGCCCAACCCAGAGCCCTGCTCTGCAAGGGTCACCCCTAAACCATAGCCCCAAGCACCACCTCCAAACACATCCAGGGTTGGGGACTCCTCCACCTCCCTGGGCAGCACATTCCAGTGCCTGAGCACTCTTGATGTGGAAAAATTCTTCCTAGTGTCCAGTCTGAACCTACCCAGTGGCAGCTTGAGGCTGCTCCCTCTTGTTCTGTCACTAATTACCTGTGAGAAGAGACCAGCAGCAGCTTCTCCACAACCTCCTTGCAGGTAGCTGTGGAGAGCCAGGAGGTCTCCCCTCAGCCTCCTCTTTTTCACACTAACCATCCCCAGCTCCTTCAGCTGCTCCTCATCAGGTTTATTCTCCAGGCCCTTCCCAGCTCCCTTGCCCTCCTCTGCCCTGGCTTCCAGCACCTCCACATCTCTCCTGCATTGAGGTGCCCCAAACTGGACACAGCACTCGAGGTGTGACCTCACCAGAGCTGAGCACACCTTGGGCAACCAAGGCTTTTTATGAGGTGGTTGTGACTCACAACCACATCGGAGGGAGCTTGCAGCTGTAGCCTTCAGACCTCACCACCAAAGGGGCCCACCTGAATCAATGAGGTCCACAGCAGGTCTTCCATCATCTTTGGAGCTCTGTGTCCCTTGGCTTTGCATCACTTAGCAGGAAAGGCCTATGAAGAGAAAAATGTCCAGAATGATAACAAGCAACAGATAAAGATGTTGGAGAGGAGGAACTG
Organism: Melanerpes aurifrons; assembly: GCA_011125475.1. Lineage (NCBI taxonomy): Eukaryota > Metazoa > Chordata > Aves > Piciformes > Picidae > Melanerpes > Melanerpes aurifrons. Next base: position 40,959,246 of record WWNC01000002.1, read on the forward strand.
GAGCAGGACAACTCCTTACTACAGGGGGAGCTGGATTAGATGACCTCTGGAGGTCCCTTCTGGCCCTGTGCATTCTATGGTTCCATTGTATGATGTGCAAGCCCAGGTCTCTGGTCACACCAAGGACAGCAGGCCATGGCAGCACAAACAACAAGCTCTTGGTTCTTCCCTTCCTGTGGGGCACTCCAGGAATTCTTGGCCTGTAGGAGAGAGCCAAGGGTGTCTGCACCCAGCAGTGCCTTCACAGGTGAGGACCACTTCAGACCACACCTGTCCTGGACTCTAGTTTCTCATTCCCACTTGAGAGCAAGGAGAAGAACCAAAGCTGGAAGATTTAAGTCCTCCTGATGTGAAGGGCCAGGGGAGGTTTAGGTTGGACAGGAGGAACGATTCCTTCCCCAAAGGGTTGTCCAGCCCTGGATCAGGCTGCCCAGGGCAGTGATGGAGTCCCCACCCCTGGAGGAACCCAAAGCTGTGCAGATGTGGTGCTGAGGGACATGGTTTGGTGGTGAGCTGGCAGGGCTGGGTTAGTAGTTTGACTTGATGATTGTCAAGGTCTCTTCCACCCAAAACCATTCTATGATTGGATGTTAGGAACAAGTTGTTCACTCTGAGGGTGGTGGAACACTGGAACAGGTTGCCCAGGGAGGTGGTTGAGGCTCCTTGCCTGGAGATATTCAAGGTGAGGCTCAACCTGGTCTAGTTGAGGATGTCCCTGTTGACTGCAGGGAGGCCAGAGTGGATGACCTCTGGAGTTCCCTTCTGACCTAGACTCTTCTATGATTCTATGGTCCTGCCCTCACCCAGAGACTGAAGCAAGCCCATGGCAGAGACCTGACGCCCTGCCTGCAAAAGGCAACAAACACAACCGGCGCTGGAAGAGCAAACTCGCCTGTCAGTGCCTGGCTTCACTCCTTGGGAGGAGAACTGCCTCTGACAGCCCAGCAAGCGTGGCAGTGAAGCTGTGGAGCAGTGCCAAGGTGCTGTGACCTCCAAGTCCTGTTGAGGAGACCAGCAGACTGCTGTCCTTGCCCAGCGGGGTGGAAAAGCAGCTGTCTGCAGGTAGCAGCGGTCCCGGCTGGAGTCAGCCTCCTGGCTAATTCCACTAAGACAGGGAGAGAAGACACACCATCAGCTATTCCCTGGTTATTTATAGCACCTGATGACTTTCCTGGCAGCAGGCCATGGTGGCAGGTCACAGGGATGACTGCAGAAGGGATGAATGTGGCCCCTCTGGCAGGACTGCATCGGTGACAAACCTGAGCACCACCCCCAGCAGCTCTTCTTCCACCTTCCTCTCTCTCTCCATTCACCTGCAGAGCAGCAGCCACCACCAGCACCACAGCTCCTCATCACCCCCTCTGTCCCTGCAGAGCCCCAGAGGGGACAGAGGGCTGGCAATTATCACTGAGGAGGGGGGACAAGCCTAGTCCCAGGCTGAGCTGGCAGCTGCATTGCAGCACTTGTGAGTAGCTCCCACTCACAGGCCATGGGGACCACTTCCCATAGCCCTGATAAAGCAAAGTGTGGCCAGCAGGGCTAGGGAGGTTCTGCTCCCCCTCTAGTCTGCCCTGGTGAGACCTCACCTGGAAGTCTGTGTCCAGTTTTGGGCTCCCCAGGTCAAGAGAGACAGAGACCTGCTGGAGAGAGCCCAACAGAAAGCCAGGAGGATGCTTAGGGGACTTGAGCATCTCCCCTGTGGAGAGAGACTGAGAGCCCTGGGGCTGTTTAGTCTGGAGAAGAGAAGGCTAAGAGGGGATCTGATCAATGCCTATCAATAGCTGAGGGGTGGGGGGCAAGTGGAGGGGGCCAAGCTCCTTTGGGTGGTGCACAGTGATAAGCCAAGGAACAATGGAGACAAAGTGGAACAGAGAAGGTTTCAGCTCAACATGAAGAGAAACTTCTTTCCAGTGAGGGTGCCAGAGCCCTGGAGCAGGCTGCCCAGGGAGGTTGTGGAGTCTCCATCTCTGGACACATTCAAACCCCACCTGGATGCATTCCTGTGCTGACTACCCTTAGGTGATGCTGCTCTGGCAGGGGGGTTGGCCTGGATGATCTCTGCAGGTCCCTTCCAACCTCTAATGTACTCTGACACTGTGATAAGTTGTCTTGGCACCTCCTAGGCTGCTACTGGCCATCAGCAGGAGGAGCTCAGCACTTCATTGGGGATTAGGCTGGAAATTAATGATGGTTTCCTTCACCCTAACAGATAGATGCAGTGGGGAGGCAGCTCAGCTGGGAGGAGTTCAGCCTGGTTTTCCACCTCACCTAACACATTTCCCCCAAAAAAAGGCTTTAGAACAGCATCTCAGAAGCAATGCCCTGGGGTAAGGGAGGAGGAGGTGGTGAGGATTGGAGCAGCTGCCCATGGGAGAGCATCAGAACAAGAGGACACAGTCTCAAGCTGTGCCAGGGGAGGTTCAGGCTGGATGTTAGGAAGAAGTTCTTCCCAGCAAGAGAGATTGACCATTGGAATGTGCTGCCCAGGGAGGTGGTAGAGTCACCATCCCTGGAGGTGTTTAGGAAGAGCCTGGCTGGGGTGCTGGGTGATAGGTTGGACTTGATGATCTCAAAGCTCTCTTCCAACCTGGTTAATTCTCTATTCTGCAAACTGGAACACAGGAGGTTGCACCTCAACATGAGGGAAAACTTTGCTGGGAGGCTCACAGAGCCCTGGACCAGGCTGCTCTGAGAGGTTGTGGAGTCTCTTTCTCTGGAGACTTTCAAGACCCAGCTGGATGCATCCCTGTGTGGCCTGCCCTAGGTGACCCTGCTTTGAGAGGAGGATTGGCCTCCATCTCCAGAGGTCCCTTCCAACCCCTGCTCTTCTGCTGTTCTGTGAGATGTGAGGCAGCAGGGCAGGAAATGAGCTGCAGCAGCACAGCCCTTTGTTTAGGCTGCAGGAGAACTTCTACCTCCCCACCTCTCCTCAGCCTCCTCCAGGAGATAAGATGGATCATGATAACTAAATGCATAATTGAGAGAGAATGAAGGCAGAGGAAAGTTCAAACAGATGCACTTTCAGGAGCTGGGGAAACACCAGCCCAGAGCTTTGCTCCCTCCTCAAGAGGAACTGTTTGACTAGCTGATGGAGCCTGTGTGTGGCTAAGGCTAGTTAAGCACCGACACCAGGAGAATATGAATGAGGGCAGGCTCTTGCAAAGCCCTGCCAGGAATTAGGGGGCCCAAAACACACACAGGCAGGCATTGAATTTCCCTGCAGACCCATTCCTGCAGCTACCTTGCTGAAAAGATTTCTGAGAGATAATCCAGAAAGCTTAGATAATACCCAGCAAAGCTTTGCTGCCTTTGGCTTGGGGTTTTTTTTTCCTCTCTCTTTCTTTTTTTTTCCCCCCTCTTACAACTGCTTGTGATCCTGATTTGGTGGCAGGAGGAATCTGGCCTTCTGCTTCCAGCCTTTTGGGAAGCTCCAGAGTGCATTTTCCAGTTATTATGGTAATAAATATTGAGCCTAGAGCACAGGTCTTGTGAGGAGCCAGCTGAAGGAACTGGGGGTTGTTTAGTCTGGAGCAAAGGAGGCTGAGGGGAGACCTCGTTGCTCTTCACAACTCCTTGAAGGCTGGAGTGAGGTGAGGGTTGGTCTCTTCTCCCTGTTATCAAGTGATGGAATGAGGGAAGGGAAGGGAAGGGAAGGGAAGGGAAGGGAAGGGAAGGGAAGGGAAGGGAAGGGAAGGGAAGGGAAGGGAAGGGAAGGAAGGGAAGGGAAGGGAAGGGAAGGGAAGGGAAGGGAAGGGAAGGGAAGGGAAGGGAAGGGAAGGGAAGGGAAGGGAAGGGAAGGGAAGGGAAGGGAAGGGAAGGGAAGGGAAGGGAAGGGAAGGGAAGGGAAGGGAAGGGAAGGGTATCTCTGCCCATGGCAGGAGAGTTGGAACTAGATGATCTTTAAGGTCCCTTCTAACCCAAACCATTCTATGATTACAGAGTCACAGTCTGATAGGGTGTGGAAAGGTTCCCTGCAGACGAGACGAGACGAGACGAGACGAGACGAGAAGAGAAGAGAAGAGAAGAGAAGAGAAGAGAAGAGAAGAGAAGAGAAGAGAAGAGAAGAGAAGAGAAGAGAAGAGAAGAGAAGAGAAGAGAAGAGAAGAGCCAAGCCAAGCCAAGCCAAGCCAAGCCAGGTTGGAAAAGACCTTTGAGATCATCAAGTCCAAGCTATCACCCAGTACCATCTAATCAACTAAACCATGGCACCAAGCACCCCAGCCAGGCTCTTCCTAAACACCTCCAGGGATGGGGACTCCACCACCTGCCTGGGCAGCACATTCCCATGGCCAATGATCTCCAGAAGTCCCTTCCAACCCCTGGCATCCTGTGATCCTCTAATGGGAGTACTTGGGGTTTTCCAGCACCCCTTCTCCATCAGTGGGACGAGTTCTCAGAGCCACCTCATGCAAGGGCTGCAAACAGGCTCCAGTCACCATTCTGTGCCTTGTTTAAACCAAGCAGGCAACGTCAGAGTCTCCTCCAAGCAGCCTGTTACCTGTGTATGGGATTTGGCAGAGCCACCTTGGCTGGAGGACAAGAAGGACAAATGGACACAGAAGGATCTGACCCAGAGACTAAAAATTGAGAAGGCACCAAGAATCATTAAGGGTTGGAAAGACCTCTGAGAGCTTCAGGTCCAATCTTCCACTCTGCACCTCCCTGACCTGAAGCACCACGTTGTGAACACCTCCAGGGCTGAGAACTCTGCCACTTCCTGGAGCAGCCTGTTCCAACGCCTGACCACTCTTGCAGGAAAGAAATTGGTCCTAATCTCCAACCTAAACCTCCCCTGGCACGCTTTGGGGCCATTTCCTCTTGTCCTGTTGCTTGTTACTTAGGAGGAGAGGCCAGCAGTGGCTTCACTCCAAGTCTCCTTTCAGGTAGCTGCAGAGAGCAACGAGGTCTCCTCCACTGCAGGCTCCTGGCTGTGCTGGAAAATTATTACAGCTAGAAGAAAGCTACCTGCATCAGAAGGGATTGAAACCAGCAACCCAGATAGATATCAGGGGAGGGGGAGGAGGGTGGGATGTGATTAGAATTGGCAGGAGCAAGAGGCTGAGGCAGAACTCACAGCAAAGCCAGGCGAGTTGGGCAAACACGGCACCCCAGGTTCAGCGGATCCGGCCCTCCTGCTAAAAGCAGGAAGGGTTTTATCCCCTCTGCTCCCACAGGGAGGCTGATCCAGAGCCTGATTGCTCTCTGATTGTCAGAAATGATCTTCCACTTTCCAGGCTGAATTTACTCTGGGCCAGTTTCTGCACATTTGTTCCTGTGCCAGCGCTGTCCTCGGGCAGAAATAGTTCTCCCTTCTTCGCCGCTCGCCCCGGATTCCATCGGTGTATTTATAGGCAGCTCTCCTCCTCAGCCTTCATTTGGCTAATGGAATTAAGTCAGGCTTGCCTCCCCTCCCCTTCCAACACTTGAGCTTCAGGTAGCAGCCCTTTTTCCAGCCCTTTGGGGTCCAGCTCCCTTTGAGGAAAACCAGAGCCAGTGGAGATCATAGAATCAGAGAATTGTTAGGCTTGGAAGGGACCTCAAGGCTCAGCCAGCTCCAACCTCCCTCACCTCACACTCCAGCAGGTTGCTCACAGCCACATCCAGCCTGGCTGCAAACACCTCCAGGCAGGAGTGAGGCTTCCACCACCTCCCTGGGCAACCTGTGCCAGGCTCTATTCTATTCTATTCTATTCTATTCTATTCTATTCTATTCTATTCTATTCTATTCTATTCTTGTAGCCCCCTTCAGATACTGGAAGGCCACAAGAAGGTCTCCTCAGAGCCTTCTCTTCTCCAGCCTGAACCACCCCAGCTCCCTCAGCCTGTCCTCACAGGAGAGCTGTCCCCTGGAAACAGCTGCTTGTGAGCCCAGTGTCTAACTGCAAAGTAACAGAGACAAGGCTCCTCTTCCAGCCTGTCAGCTCTTTGCAGTCACTTCCAGATCACAAGCAGTGCTCTGGAGCACCAGCAAGTCCCAGAGTGCTTTGTGATGCCTTCAGTTTATGTTTTGGCTGAGCTGTCCCCGCGTCATCCCCAACCCTTCTGCTGTTTTCTGGGAGGCTGGTGGCTTTGCGCAACCAGATGACGCCCATCAGGCTCAGTGTGGTCCTGGGTGGTGTCAGACAGCAGCTCCTGTTGCACATGGAGAGAAGCCTGGCCAGGGGAGTGCAGCCCAATAGGAGCTTTCAGTCCTGCTCTCCTCCTGGAAACAGAGAGCTTGACAGCAGACTGTGTGGGATGTAAAGATGGCCACTGCTTTGCTCGGGTGCACAGGAGTCAAACAGCAGAATCTTCTGGGCTGGAAGAGACCTCTGAGCTCATCCAGTCCAACCATGGATCCAGCCCTGCCAGCTCAGCACCAAACCATGTCCCTCAGCACCACATCTGCACAGCTTTTGGGTTCCTCCAGGGGTGGGGACTCCAACACTGCCCTGGGCAGCCTGATCTAGGGCTGGGCAACCCCTTTGGGGAAGAAATTATTCCTGATGTTCAACCTAAACCTCCCTTGGTTCAACCTGAGACCCTGATGATCTCAAAGGTCTTTGCCAACCTGCTTAATTCTGTATTCTGTATTTCCTCTTGACCTATCTCTTGTTTCTTGGGAGAAGAGACCAACCCCCTCCTGGCTTCAACCTCTTTCCAGGCAGTTGTAGAGAGCCAGAAGGTCTCCCCTCAGGCTCTTCTTCTCCAGGCTGAACAAGCCCAGTTCCCTCAGCTGCTCCTCACCAGACCTGCTCTCCAGACCCTTCCCCAGCTTCATTGCTCTTCTCTAGACTCATTCCAGCACCTTGAAGTTTTTCTTGTAATGAAGGGCCCACAACTGAAGCCAGAATTTAAGGTGCAGCCTCCCCCAGTGCCTTTTATTTTAACTCAGGGAAGGGAACCCTGCCTTCTGCCTGGTTTCCTAACAGCAGCACTATAAAGCTTCTGTCTGAAGCAGGGCTGACACTGGATCAAAGCCCAGGGAGCAGAGAAAGGCCTGCAGAAGGCTAGAAGCTGTTGCACATCCTGAGGGCAAAGTCCTGAGCAAGGAGATGGTGGAGTTCCCCTGTGCAGCCCAAATCTGCATGCAGAAGGAGCTGCACAGCTGCCAGGGGTTTTTCTTAGTCCTGGCTCCCTCATCCCTGGGGAGGGACATGAGCATAAGGCAGGGGACTTAAGTTCACAGGCAGGTGTCTGCTGCTGAAGCCCAGGAAAATTCAAGCAAGTGGCTTTGGGGAGCAGGCTCACAGCAGTGCTTGAAGCAAGCACAGCTCCACAGTGCAGCAGGAGCACACAATGAGCCTGCCCAGAGCAGCACATGGAGGCAAGGGGAGAAAGCTGAAAGTGATACAGGGCAAGGACTGGCTGGAGAGCAGCCCTGAAGAGAAAGCCTTGGGGGTGCTGGGGGATGAGAAGCTCAACAGGAGCCAGCAGTGAGCACTTGCAGCCCAGAAAGCCAACCTGAGCCTGGGCTGCAGCAAGAGAACTGTGGCCAGTAGGGCCAGGGAGGGGATTCTCCCCCTCTGGTCAGACCACACCTGGAGTAATGCAACCAGTTCTGGGGCCTCTAGGAAGGATCTGGAGGTGCTGGAAGGTGTCCAGAGAAGGGCCAGGAGGAGGAGCAGAGGGCTGGAGCTGCTCTGCTGTAAGGACAGGGTGAGCAGTTAGGGTTATTCATTCTGGAGAAGAGAAGGTTCTGAGGAGACCTTCTTGTGGCCTTCCAGTATCTGAAGGGGGCTCCAAGAAAGCTGGGAAGGGACTGCTGAGGGTGTCAGGGAGGGATAGGACTGGAGGGAATGGAGCAAAACTAGAAGTGGGTAGACTGAGATTGAATTTCAGGAAGAAGTTGTTCCCCAGGAGAGTGGTGAGAGCCTGGCACAGGTTGCCCAGGGAGGTGGTGGAAGCCTCCTGCCTGAAGGGTTTTGCAGTCAGGCTGGATGTGGCTGTGAGCAACCTGCTGGAGTGTGAGGTGTCCCTGCCCATGGCAGGGGGCTTGGAACTGGCTGAGCCTTGAGGTCCCTTCCGGCCCTGACCATTCTATGAGCCTGGACAGAGCGAAGGAGCAGGCAGACTGCACTAAACTGCAGCTCTCCAGGAAAGCAGAAGATGCTTCCAAAAGGACCATGTTTTCTATCTCCTAGCAACAGATGTCACAGCAAAAATCCAAGGAAGATGGTCAGAACATAGTCCTGGTGGAGGAAGCTGGGGCTTTGCAAAGCCTTGCCCTGCTGGACCCCCTTCCCTTCGCTCCTTGGGCTCCTTATGGACACCAACAGCACTGCCCTGACCCCACAGCCAGGCTGCTTTTCCCCCCAGAAATGGCCTGGGGGAGAGGTTTGGCTGTTTTCTGCCCCACTCAGAGCGTCTCTTTTGCTCCACAGTAGTGGTTTTGTTTGGAAAAGACCTCTAAGGTCAGCCAGCCCAGCCCTGACCCCAGCACTGCCAGCTCACCGCTGAACCCTGTCCCTCAGCACCACAGCCACACAGCTCTGAAATCCTTCCAGGGGTGGCCACTCCACCACTGCCCCGGGCAGCCTGCTTCAAGGCTGGACAGCCCTTGCAGAGGAGAAGGTGCAGGATCCCCCCAGCTTAACTTGAGCCAACAGGGCTACCATTTGGGCCACCAAGAAGTTTGGGAGCTGAAAGGAGGACCTCGCTACCAAGCATGGGCTGGTGCTAAGCCTGGAGGGAACCAGCACAGGCTGGGGCCAAGCCTGGAGGGATCCATCCCCTTGGGATCTGCTGCTGCTCAGCATTTTGGGCTCCATCTGCTTCCCTCAAAGTAGCAAACAGGACAATATTTGCAGCCCTCCTCCCTCCCCAAAGCATCTGGCAGCAGTGTGTTTGAAACCCATCAGTCAATGACTGGAGGACACCAACACTCAATGCTTTTAAAGACATTAAAGGGGGAAGGAGGGGAGGGAGAGGGGGGGAAAAAATCAACCCTGCACAAGGCACCTTCCTCCTCCCACTGCTGTATCAATGACAGAAGATGCATTAAAAGGTCTCAGTAAAGATTTCTTGTCAATAAGCTGCATCCCTCCCAAGTGCCAGTGGCCATATTCAAACTCTCTGGGGAAAGAGAGATCCCCCAGCAACAGCAACAGCAGCAACACCACAAGAAGAGGATTTGCTGCAGATCTGAGATGGCAAAGGCAGAGGAATGATAACAGAGAAGAGAGATTGGGCAGAGGGAGGTGGGGGGGGGAGGGAAGAAAAAGAGATCAAGAGACAGCAATCTGCAGGAACACAGACAGATCAGGAGTTTAAAGGAAGGTGATTCTTCACTCCAGGCCTGTACAAATGATTTCTTTCCCTCTGCAGCTCCCACCTCCCCCTTCTACTCCCCTGGTGATTTGAAGGCTTGGGGAGCTGCAGTAAGTGGGACTGTTCTTCCAGGCAAGCCAGCCAAAGGTTTAAGTAGGGAGAAGGAAAGCATTCTCTCTTTTTCCCTTCAGTGGTCAATGGGAATCACAGAACATTAGGGGTTGGAAGGGACCTCAAAAGCTCATCCAGTCCAATCCCCCCTGCCAGAGAAGGATCACCTAGAGCAGGTCACACAGGAACACTTCCAGGTGGGTTTGGAATCTCACCAGAGAAGGAGACTCCACAACTCCCCTGGGCAGCCAGCTCCAGGGCTCTGTCACCCTCACAGGGAAAAAGTCTTTCCTTATGCTCACATGGAACCTCCTCTGCTCCAGCTTGCACCCATTGCTGTCAATCAGCACCCCCAGGTCCCTCTCCATTTGGCAGTTCTCAGCCACTCTGACCCCAGCCTGTAGCTCTGCATGGGGTTGCTATGGCCAAAGTGCAGCCCCTGGCACTTGGACTTGTTGAATGCCATCCTGTTGGCCTCTGCCCATCTGTCCAGCCTGTTGAGGTCCCTCTGCAGAGCCCTTCTGCCCTCTACCTGACCAACATCTGCTCCCAGCTTGGTGTCATCTGCGGATTTGCTGATGGCTGACTCAATGTCCTCATCCAGATCATCAATGAAGATGTTAGAGAGCACAGGGCCCAGCACTGATCCCTGGGGCACACCACTGGTGCCTGGCTGCCAGCTGGCTGTGGCACCATTCACCACCACTCTCTGGGCTCAGCCTCCAGCCAGTTCCTAACCCAGCACAGAGTGTTGCTGGGTCCAACCTATGGTTCTGTGTCTGGCATTTATCTCCTTGGCCCCTGGCATTGGGACCATGCCCAGGTGCCAGGGCCATAGGGGCAGCATTTTGGGTGAAGCACTGCAAATTTCCAGCACATTCACCACGCAGGGGGGCGACTTCTTCCTTAGATCTGTTGGGTGCAGTCTGGAACCTCCCCAGAAACCAAGGTGGGGGCAGGGGGAGGGAAATCAAACCAAAAGAGTTACCTGCAGTCTGTGCTGTGACGAGGCAAACCTCCAAGGGAAAGTGCTCTCCCCTTCCTCATTCCCATTCCTGAGCCTGCTTCGTGCCCCCTCCGGAGCTGTCTCCCATTTCTGTGGAGCTCTGTGGGTGACATCCTGATCTACAGACGCATGAAAGGAGCCTTTGTTTACAAGATAAGAGCCACCAAATGCAAATAAAAAGCCCCAAATAGCTCAAGATCAAACAAGGTCCCTATCTAGCCTTTCAAAGGCATTCCAGGGCTTGCAACACCGGCTATAAGCAATCGTTTTGTTTGGAGCATCCAAATGTGGTCCTTGAAAGCATCTTCCATGAGAAAACAACCTGCAGATGAGTTTGTTTGGGCTCTGGCTTTCATCTCTCCAAAAAAAAAACCCAGGTTCTCTGAGCTTTTTTTAGGCTGTAAATAGATAAATATAGAGCACTGAGCAATGGAATCCAAGAATCCAAGTGAGTGGGGTTTGCCTGAGCCAGGTTTTGGTAGAAGGGATTTGGGGGGCTGAAGGAGTGGCTGCTGTGAGAACCTGTTAGGAGCTTCCTCCATGTCTGATGGAGCCAGTGGCAGTCAGCACCAAGATGGAGCCACCCAGGCCATGGCCACCAGGGATGGTTGCAGAACCTCCAGGCAATGCACAGGCATCCAGGGCTGCAACGCTGGCTGTAAGCAATCATTTTGTTTGGAGCATCCAAATGTGGTCCTTGAAAGCATCTTCCATGGGAAAACAACCTGCAGATGAGTTTGTTTGGGCTCTGGATTTCATCTCTCAAAAAAACAGGCTTTCATCTCAAAAAACAGGCTCTCTGAGCTTATTTTTGGGGTTTAAATAAGTAAATATCACAGTATCACAGTATAACTAAGGTTGGAAGAGACCTCGAGGATCATCGAGTCCAACCTGTCACCACAGAGCACTGAGCAATGGAAGCCAAGTGATTTGGGTTTGCCCAAGCCAGATTTAGGCAGAAGGGATGTGGGGGGTTGAAGGAGTGGCTGCTGTGAGAAGCTGTCAGGAGCTTCCTCCATGTCTGATGGAGCCAATGGCAGTCAGCACCAAGATGGAGCCACCCAGGCCATGGCCACCAGGGATGGTTGCAGCACCTCCAGGCATTGCACAGGCATCCAGGGCTGCAACGCTGGCTGTAAGCAATCATTTTGTTTGGAGTATCCAAATGTGGTCCCTGAAAGCATCTTCCATGGGAAAACAACCTGCAGATGAGTTTGTTTGGGCTCTGGCTTTCATCTCTCAAAAAAACAGGCTCTCTGAGCTTATTTTTGGGGTTTAAATAAGTAAATATCACAGTATCACAGTATAACTAAGGTTGGAAGAGACCTCGAGGATCATCGAGTCCAACCTGTCACCACAGAGCACTGAGCAATGGAATCTGAGTGAGTTGGGTTTGCCCGAGCCAGGTTTTGGTAGAAGGGACGTGGGGGGTTGAAGGAGTGGCTGCTGTGAGAAGCTGTTAGGAGCTTCCTCCATGCCTCCATGCCTGTGGCTTGAACCTCCCCTGGCACAGCTTGAGACTGTGTCCTCTTGTTCTGGTGCTGATTGCCTGGGAGAAGACACCAACCCCCACCTGGCTACAACCTCCCTGCAGGGAGTTGTAGAGAGCAAGAAGGTCTCCCCTGAGCCTCCTCTTCTCCAGGCTAAGCAACCCCAGCTCCCTCAGCCTCTCCTCACAGGGCTGTGCTCCAGACCCCTCCCCAACCTTTCAAACATTTGGGGGTTGGGTTGTTGGTTGATTTGGGTTTGTTTGGTTGTTTCTCTTTCTTTTTGCTGTGGTAGCATTAGCTTCATGTTGGTTCCAGCCGTCACTTCAAACAGCAGAGCTCACAGCAGCTCCTTTCAAACATGTAGGAAGCAGTGGTTTGATTTTTTTTCTTTTTAGATTGCTGCTTGCTGTTGTTGGTTTTGTTTTGGGGTTTTTTTGTCTGCTTTTTGTTGAGTTCAACACCAATAATTTCAGCTGACCCACAACCCTGTTTCTCAACACGTGCATTTATGTGAGCTTAGGGAATAAAAACTAAAAGCAAGGAGAGGGGGAGGGAAGGAGAAGGGGAGGGAAGGGGAAGGGGGAGGGAAAAGGAAGGGGAGGGAAAAGGAAGGGGAGGGAAGGGGAGGGAGAGGGAAGGGGGAGGGAAGGGGAGGGAAAGAGAAGGGGGAGGGAAAGAGAAGGGGGAGGGAAAAGGAAGGGGGAGAGAAGGGGAGGGGAGAGGGAAGGGGAGGGAGAGGGAAGGAGAGGGAAGGGGGAGGGAAAGGGAAGGGGGAGGGAAAGAGAAGGGGGAGGGAAAGAGAAGGGGGAGGGAAAGAGAAGGGGGAGGGAAAGAGAAGGGGGAGGGAAAGAGAAGGGGGAGGGAAAGAGAAGGAAGGAGGGGGAAAAGGAGAAGGGGAGGGAAGGTGAAGGGGAGGGAAGGAAGGAAGGAGGGGGAAAAGGAGAAGGGGGAGGGAAGGAAGGAGGGGGGAAAGGAGAGAGGGAGGGAAGAAGGGGTAAAGAAGGGAGGGGGGGAAGGAGGGGAAAAAAGGAGGGAGAGAAGGAGAGGGAAAAGGAGGGAAGGAGGCAAGAAAAATGGATTGAGGGAAGGAGGGGAAAAAAGGAGGGAGGGAAGGAGGGGAAAAAAGGAGGGAGGGAAGGAGGGGAAAAAAGGAGGGAGGGAAGGAGGGGAAAAAAGAAAGGAAGGAGCTACTCTGCTAGAGATAATCCCAGTGAACAAGTGGCTGAAGAAATCATTCTTCTTGTAGATGTATCAGAAGGATTGATGGAAAGAAGAAAACACAACCAAGAGAGTGGATGAGAAAAGGCCAACTCTACAGTGCAGGCACAACCCACTGGGAACCGAGCAGCGGAGCATCAGCGCCGACGCTTGCAGGCCTGCCTTACCTACACCCTCTTGGGCATGCAGGTTTCACATCTGAGGACCCTGCACAAATACCCCCTGTGATCTAAAAGGCTGGAATTAAGGAGCCTGATGTTATCTGGAAGAGCTCAGGGCAACCTCAGGAAGAAGCTGGCTCTTGGCGTGGAGCCGGTGTTTGGAGTCATGGAATCAACAAGGTTGGAAAAGACCTCAAAGATCATCAAGTCCAACCTGTCACCCAGCACCTCATGACTACTAGACCATGGCACCTAGTGCCACATCCAATCCCCTCCTGAACACCTCCAGGGAGCCCTCTCTCTGGGCAAGATGAGGATTGGTGCCCTGTGTATACCCCAGCTGGGGGACAGATGCTTCATTTCCTTACTAAGTAATTACGACTCCTGAACACACCAGAAAGCTGGCATGATGGCCTTTGGCATCTTCCCTCCACAAAGGCCAAGTGTGTCAGAGAAATCACTTTTCTGTAAATCATTAGAACCAGAGAATTGTCAGGGTTGGAAGGGACCTCAAGGCTCAGCCAGTCCCAACCCCCCTGCCATGGGCAGGGACACCTCACACTCCAGCAGGTTGCTCACAGCCACATCCAGCCTGGCTGCAAACACCTCCAGGCTGGAGGCTTCCACCACCTCCCTGGGCAACCCGTGCCAGTCTCTCACCACACAGTCCTAGAATCACCAAGGTTGGAAGAAACCTCAAAGATCATCAAGTCCAACCTGCCACCCAAGACCTTCTGGCTAAACCATGTCACCAAGTGCCACATCCAATCCCCTCTTGAACATCAGGGATGCTAACTCCACCACCTCCCTGGGCAGCACATTCCAATGGCCAATCTCTCTTTCTGGGAAGAACTTCTTCCTAACATCCAGCCTAAACCTCCCCTGGCACAGCTTGAGACTCTGTCCTCTTGTTCTGGTGCTGCTTGCCTGGGAGAAGACACCAGCCACCCTCATGGTCCTGGACAAGTATTCCCCAGCCAGCCCAGCTCCAAATTTAGTCATGGTTCTAGATGATCTCCACATCTTTATCAGGTTGCTTAGTAGGGAAATGCTCTCCCTGAGCCATCTCCACTGTCTGTTGCCTTCTGACATGAGTATGAATTAAGGTTATGGCCCAAGTATGATCTTTCCCAGCAAAAAAAGTGTAGATTACACTGATGTGAGCCATTAAGAGAAGCTTAAATAGCCACTGATGGTTCATTATCGCAAGCTACTTCCCTTCCTGATGTAGAATTTATTCAACATAATGCGGGGGGGGGGGGGAATAAAAGGACCAAAAAATGTCTCCAGGAAGACTTTTTCTGTGCCCTGCATTAATCACAAAGGACAAGGCCAGGGGTGGACTTGACAAGTTGGATGAGGAGCCTCCATTTACCCAGCCATGCTGGAACATGTCCAGAGAAGGGACATGAGGATGAGCGGAGGGCAACCAAGCTGGGGAGGGGTCTGGAGCACAGCCCTGTGAGGAGAGGCTGAGGGAGCTGGGGTTGCTTAGCCTGGAGAAGAGGAGGCTCAGGGGAGACCTTCTTGTTCTCTACAACTCCCTGAAGGGAGGTTGTAGCCAGGGCAGGGTTGGTGTCTTCTCCCAGGCAAGCAGCACCAGAACAAGAGGACACAGTCTCAAGCTGTGCCAGGGGAGGTTTAGGCTGGATGTTGGGAAGAAGCTCTTCCCAGAAAGAGAGATTTGCCAATGGGATGTGCTGCCCAGGGAGGTGGTGAAGTCCCCATCCCTGGAGTTGTTTAGGAAGAGCCTGGATGGGGTGCTTGGTGCCATGGTTTAGTTGATGAGATGGTGCTGGGGGATAGGTTGGATTTGATGATCTGAAAGGTCTCTTCCAACCTGGTTAATTCTATTCCATTCCTCTCCATTCCCTTCTAGTCTATTCTGTTCTCAGAGAAGGCTCCAGGGAGACCTTCTGGTGGCCTTTCAGGATTTAAAGGAGATCTCTAAGATAGGGCAGAACTCTTAGCAGGGTCTGTTATGGCAGGACAATGGGTGATGGTTTAAACTAAAAGAGGGAGATTTAGACTGGAGAGAAGGAAGAAATGTTTGACACTGAGGGTGCTGAGACTCTGGCCCAAGTTGCCCAGAGAGGTGGTAGAAGTCCCATCCCTGGAACCATTCTAGGTCAGCATGTCTGGGGCTCTGAGCAACCTTGCTGTGGTTGGAGACATCCCTGCTGACTGCAGGGAAGCTGGACTGGATGATGCCAAAAGATCCCTTCCAACCCAAAGCATTCAGTGATGCAAAGGTGCAAAAGAGGGAGTGAAAGGCTCCCCGAAGCTCACCTCTCCCCCATCAGAAGGCAGCTGTGAAGCTCTCCAGCTCAGGGAAGATGGAACTTCACAAGTCCTAGGTTAAAAAAACCTCTCTCTTCCTTTACTGAACACTTTGCAACTTGGATCTGAGTTTCTAAGCATTCTGCTGTGGGTCAGGTCTAGAGGGATTACTGCTTTGATTTGGGGTTGGTGTGGGAGGGGTGGGGTATTTTTGCACCTATATGATTCAATTAAATCAAAACCCATCCTGTCTGGAGAAAGAGAAGGTTGTGCCATGGCAACAAGAGCTGCTCCAAGCCCAGGGTGAGAGGAGAGCACATTCACTTACCACCCTTTCTCCCTCGTGGGCATCACAGTGCTGCAGATATATCCAAGAGCTGATTGCCAGCAGTCAGCCTGGAGCTACACATCCAAGAGCTGATTGCCAGCAGTCAGCCTGGAGCTACACATCCAAGAGCTGATTGCCAGCAGTCAGCCTGGAGCTACATTGGCTCGCCATCCCATAAACTGCCCTGCCAAAGGCTGATTTTAGCCAACCACCTACCCAGGATCCCTCCATGCCCAGCACAGCCGTGAAAACCGATGCAGGGAGGGAGCTGCAAGCTTGCCACCAGGTCCTGGCGTGACACAAAGCCTCCAGACTGAGGTTCAGCAAACCCTGAAAGGCCAAGCAGAGCTGGGTGGTGAGCAAAGGAGACTGAAGGTGTCCTGCACCCTTCCTCCATCCCACATGTGGTCAGGCATTGGAACAGGTTGCCTGGGGAGAGGTGGAGTCAACACCCTTGCTCAAGAGACACATGGCCATGGCACGCTGGGGCAGGGTTTAATGGCCACGGTGGTGCCAGGTCAATGCTTGGACTCATTGATCTTGGAGGTCTTCTCCAACCAAAACTATTCTGTGAGTCAATGATTCTACCCCTCCATCTCTTCTGCCTCAACTGAGGAGAGCAAGGCAGCAAAGAGCACTCTACTGCCTCCCTGGGCAACCTGTTCCAGGCTTCCCATGGTGCAGAACTTGTTCCTCACATCCAATCTAAATCTCTTCTCTCATTTCAAACCATTGCCCCTCATCCTGTCCCTGCCTGGGCTTAAACACCTCCAGGGATGAGGCCCCAACCACCTCCCTGGACAACCCATTCCAGGGCTTCACCACTCTCATGGGGAAGAACTTCCTCCTCACCTCCAGCCTGAATCTCCCCACCTCCAGCTTCATTCCATTCCCCCTAGTCCTACCTGAGATCCTGAGCAGTCCCTCCCCAGCCTTCCTGTGGGCCCCCTTCAGATACTGGAAGGCCACCTGGGAGCCTTCTCTTCTGCAGACTGAACAGCCCCAACTCCTTCACTCTGTCCTCACAGGAGAGGTGCTCCAGCCCTCTGATCATCCTCCTGGCCCTTCTCTGGACACCTTCCAGCCCCTCCACATCCCTCTTGTCATAGGGGCTCCAGAACTGGAGGCAGTACTCCAGGTGGGGTCTCCCCAGAGCTGAGCAGAGGGGGAGAATCACCTCCCTTGCCCTGCTGGCCACACTTCTCCTGATGCAGCCCAGGCTCTGGTTGGCTTTCCAGGCTGCCTTCTTTTGTTACAGTTGCCTGAGGAGGAAGCAGCTTTCCTCTGCCTCCTCACTAGCCCATTCTTCAGAGCTTCCTCAGCACATCCCAACACACCTTCATCTGCGAGGAGCATCCCTCCCAGTGTTGCCATGCAGCCCACCCACCTAGAGATGCCCAATCAATACCTGTTAATTAAAGCTCTAGCCCACTCCAATTAACATGATAGGCTCTGAAGGGTGGGCATTTATTTTTGCCAGCAAATTCATTTCAGCACTCATTAGTTTTTACCTTTATCTCATTATTTAATGGGGGGGGGGGGGTTTGAGTGGTGGTTTTTTTAACCTACCACTCTAATGATAAATAATTCCTCTCATTACAGAGAGGAACATGTGGAAGAGGGAGATAAAAAAAAATGGGATAGGGCTTGGACCCAGGGAGGAATATCTCCTCTGGTGCTTCCTTCTCTTCAGGCACATCAGCACACCCCCATCCCCCCAGATGCTGTCAGCAAACTGGGCTCTGGTATGAGGGGGAAAAAAAAGCCCACAACAAGGAATTGGCTGGCAAGTCACAGTGCAGAAACAAGACCAGAGAGCTCCCTTTGAGTGTCTCACCTCCTCCTCCTCCTCCTCTGCTGGGAAGATGAAAGGGGCTTGGCTGTGAAATCTCAGCATTTTCAGAGCAGCTGAAACTTTGGACGCCCTCCCAAAATAAACACGCTGCTCCTGGAATCAAAACACTGCCACAGCTAAGAGGGGCTGGGGCTGCCAGACAAGCAGGCAGCTCAGCTCTGCCTGCACACAGCTCAGGCCTGGGGGTGTGTCCCCCAAGGGCCCATATCTGCCCCGCTGCTCTTTAATAGCATGGAATGGGTTGGGGTGGAAGGGACCCCCTCAAAGGCCATCCAGTCCAATCCCCCCTGCAGCTAGCAGGGACATCCTGACCAGATCAGGTTGCCCAGGGCCCCGTTGAGCATCAACTTGAACATCTTCAGGGATGGAGCCTCAGCTACCTCCCTGGGCAGCCTGTTCCAGTGTTCCCTCACCCTCATGGTGCAGAACCTGTTCCTGACATCCAATGTAAATCTGCTCTTCTCATTCCAAACCACTTCCCCTCATCCTGTCACTGCAGGCTTTTGGAAACAGTCCCTCTGCACCCTTCCTGCAGCCCCACACAGGTCCTGGCAGGCTGCTATTAGGTCTTCTTGGAGTCTTCTCTTCTCCAGGCTGAACCACACCAGTTCCCTCAGCCTGTCCTTGTAGCAGAGCTGCTCCAAACCCCTGATCATTTTCATGGCCTTCCTCTGGCGTGCATCAGGAACAGTGTGGCCAGCAGGAGCAGGGAGGTCATTGTGCCCCTGGACTCAGCACTGCTTAGGCCACACCTTGAGTCTTGTGTCCAGTTCTAGGCTCCTCAGTTTAGGAAAGATGTTGAGATGCTGGAAGGTGTCCAGAGAAGGGCAAGAAAGCTGGGGAGGGGTCTGGAGCACAGCCCTGTGAGGAGAGGCTGAGGGAGCTGGGGTTGCTTAGCCTGGAGAAGAGGAGGCTCAGGGGAGACCTTCTTGCCCTCTGCAACTCCCTGAAGGGAGGTTGTAGCCAGATGTAGTAGTTTGAGCTTTGCCTGGGAGTTAAAAGCCCAGATGGGGGAAAGGCTGAGAATCTCTCCCCCACTCCCCCCTCCTCCCTCCAAACAGAGAGGGGAAATAAAAAAGGGTAAGGAGCAAATCCACTAAACAACAATCTGGAGTCAGCTTGGAAGTAGAGAGGTGAAGAATTTTTCTTTAAATAATATATATATATAACAATAACAGGAAAGGTTCACAAGGGCAAGGAACAAGGATGGATGGGAGGGGGACAGAAAAGAATAATACAAAACCAGTCTTTCGCTGAGGAGGCACGGAGGCAGCAGGGAGAAGGATCAGGTCTGGCCTCGTGGCTGAGGAGTAGGAGGGCAGCTGCAGTAGCTCTCATCCAGCAGAGGCAGGAGCCAAAAGGAGATCCAACAGCTATGATGTCCTGCTTTTTATACCCTAGCTGGGCAGGCAGAGGGGAGTGGAACAGACTCAGCTTCTGAGGGGAAAATACCTTGCAGGGAGGGTAAAGTACCCGCAAGCCCTTCCCCCTGCTTTGGTTTGTTGTTTTCAGTAAAGGGCATTGTTTAGAATAGAATAAACCAAGCCAGGTTGGAAGAGACCTTCAAGATCATCACCTCCAACCCATCAACCAATCCAACCCACCTAAACAACTAACCCACGGCACCAAGTACCCCATCAAGTCTCCTCCTGAACACCTCCAATGATGGTGACTCCACCACCTCCTTGGGCAGCCCATTCCAATGGGCAATCACTCTTTCTGATTAACCCACCACAATCCACCCCTTTGTTCCACTTCCTTTCTCCTGCCACAGCCCCTTCATGCAATCTTGACACATGGTATTTGAATCCTTGGTGCAAGTCCCTTGTTATCCCGGCTTGCTCTCTCCCAGGGCAGTCTCTCTCTCTCTCCGGTGATGGTCAGTGTAGGTGGTGCTTGAGCTGGGCAGGCATGTGGAGAAGAATCAGGAATCAGTCTGTCTTTGAAAGGGAAAGAAAAAAAATCAGCAACAGTCCGTTGCTGTAGGGACATCAGGAACAGGTGCAGCTGAGCTGATGCAGGAGCTCTCTGGGTTGGTGTGCAGTGGGTATGTTGAGTCCTGGATGCTGGGCTGGTATTAAGCTAGGAGGGAGAAACTTAGAACAACTTATAACTATTCACACAATTACTATAATACATTGATGAGTGTTGCCTCCTCTGAGTTCATCCCCTCTCAGCCAGAGACACATTCCGCTGTGGGATACACTGAATGTCCCCAGTTTCTAACATGACCCAGTACGTGTGACCAGGACCCTCAGCCGAGACCACCCCTCGGGTTGGTTTGCCCCCACCAGCAACAGGGAAAACCCACACTGACTTCCCCAGCAGATTCTTCTCTGCAATCACAGGAACTCCATCTCCATCCACTGTTTGCAGCAGGTTGGACTGGGCAGGACCAGCTCGGTTCACAGCTCCTCTGCTGTTCACTAACCAAGTGGCTTGAGCTAGGTGCTTTTCCCAGTTCCTGAAGGTTCCACCCCCCATGGCTTTTAGGGTGGTCTTTAGCAAGCCATTGTAGCACTCAACCTTCCCTGCAGCTGGTGCATGGTATGGGATGTGGTAAACCCACTCAATCCCATGTTCCTTTGCCCAGTCCCTTATGATATGGTTCTTGAAGTGGGTTCCATTGTCTGATTCAATCCTCCCAGGGGTGCCGTGTCTCCACAGGACATGTCCTTCTAGGCGCAGTGAGCAGTGGCATGAAGTACTGGGTAGGTCTCCAGCCACCCTGCACTGCACCATGGTCAGTACGTACTGCTTGCCGCTGTGAGACCAAGGAAGGGTGATGTAGTCGATCTGCCAGGCCTCTCTGTACTTATATTTCGACCATCTCACCCCATACCACAAAGGCTTCATGCGCTTGGCCTGCTTGATGGCAGCACAGATGTCACACTCATGCATGACCTGTGAGATGGCCTCCATAGAGATGTCCCTAGCCCACTGGTATGTGGCATTTCTCCCTTGGTGGCCAGAAGTGTCATGGGCCCAGCGAGCTAAGAACAGCTCGCCTTTGTGTTCCCAGTCCAAGTCTATTTGGGAGATTTTAGCAGCCAGATCTGCTTGGTGGTTGTGCTTGTGCTCCTCTGTGGCCCTGCTCTTGGGGATGTGTGCATCGATGTGCCGTACCTTGGTTGGCAGCCTGTCCAGGTGGGCAGCGATGTCTTGCCACAGGTCAGCAGCCCAAACAGGCTTCCCTTTTCTCTGCCACCCCTTCCTCCTCCATTCCTTCAGACACCCCACAAAGCATTGGCTACCATCCAGGAGTGAGTGTAGAGGTACAGCACTGGCCAGTTCTCTCCTTCTACTATATCCAGGGCCAGCTGGACAGCTTTAACCTCTGCGTACTGACTGGATTCACCTTCTCCATCCCTTGCTTCTGCCACTTGCCTTGTTGGGCTCCAGACAGCTGCCTTCCATCTCCGCTTGCTTCCTACAAGCCAGCAGGACCCATCTGTAAATAGAGCATAGCCCTTCTCGTTGTCAGGGAGATCATTATATGGGGGAGCCTCCTTAGCACAGGTCACTGTCTGCTCTGGTGGCATTCCAAAGTCAGCACCCTCTGGCCAGTTGGTGATCACTTCCACTATGCCAGGGCATTCGAAGCTCCCCATCCGAGCTCGTTGAGTTATCAGGGCCATCCACTTACTCCAGGTAGCATCTGTGGCATGATGTGGGGTTGAGCCTCTCCCTTTGAACATCCAGGTCAGGACTGGAAGCCTCGGAGCTAGAAATAGAGGTGACTCAGTCCCAATTACCTCAGAGGCAGCCCGGACGCCCTCATAGGCAGCTAGGTTTTCCTTGAGTAATCCAGACGAGTTTGCCTTAGTTCCTTTCTGGGCAGCGATGTAACAGTTATTTCCTGGTCTGAATCATCTTCATCCACCACTGGGTTCTGTGAGGTGCTGGGGCCTGCTGTGCTTGGTGATGATTTTTGACTTCTTTTCCTGTGTGTGGTGACCGGTGCTAGAGAGACTGCATTGGCAGGAGCATCAGGGGTCAACTGTGGAACTGCTGGTGGTGGGGCAAACCCTTGTGCCTGTGGCTCAGGCTGGGATCCAGCACACTCATTACAACCCGACCCCTCCCTCTTTGTGTTTACAGAGTGCTGACAATGCCCACAGCAGACACGCCCCCAGTCGTTAAAGAGTGCAAAGGAGTGTGTTACCACCCTCCAAACAGCTCTTATTGGGTTAGCTCATCCCCCACCCAACACGGTCACAGCAAATGCCCCTATAATGATTACATTTAAGCATATGGAGCATATTGCAATGTAAAGCAATTTTCCATCACAGACACTTTTATCTACACCATTGGTTTCATAGCCTGCTTCAGGAAACTTTCCTATGTTAGAAAAGTTACCACTGACAGTGAAATTCAATGAATTCAAGAGATACATGCCCAAATTCATTGGTAAAGTTTTTATCCAGTTGATCAGCATCTCTATCATTAACCACACCACATGATAAGTTATTAGTTTGTAGATGTGGGTCCAAAAGATCCAGCCAAAAGCCCATGCAAAGGCTCGGACCATCAGGTTCTTTCAAATTCCCATTTCTATTTCCAGTCCCTTTTCCAGAAAAAAGTATTGCTTTCCCAATACAAGATTAATTTCCAAACCCCACTTTGGGCACCAAAAAAATTGTAGTGGTTTGAGCCTTAACTGGGAGTTAAAAGCCCAGATGGGGGAAAGGCTGAGAATCTCTCCCCCACTCCCCCCTCCTCCCTCCAAACAGAGAGGGGAAAAAAAAAAGGGTAAGGAGCAAATCCACTAAACAACAATCTGGAGTCAGCTTGGAAGTAGAGAGGTGAAAAATTTTTCTTTAAACAAAAAATATATATATATATATATGTGTATATATATAACACAATAACAGGAAAGGTTCACAAGGGCAAGGAACAAGGATGGATGGGAGGGGGACAGAAAAGAATAATACAAAACCAGTCTTTCGCTGAGGAGGCACGGAGGCAGCAGGGAGAAGGATCAGGTCCGGCCTCGTGGCTGAGGAGTAGGAGGGCAGCTGCAGTAGCTCTCATCCAGCAGAGGCAGGAGCCAAAAGGAGATCCAACAGCTATGATGTCCTGCTTTTTATACCCTAGCTGGGCAGGCAGAGGGGAGTGGAACAGACTCAGCTTCCCAGGGGAAAACTCCCTGCAGGGAGGGTAAAGTACCCGCAAGCCCTCCACCCTGCTTTGGTTTGTTGTTTTCAGTAAAGGGTATTAACCCACCACAATCCACCCCTTTGTTCCACTTCCTCTCTCCTGCCACAGCCCCTTCATGCAATCCTGACACATGGTATTTGAATCCTTGGTGCAAGTCCCTTGTTATCCCCGCTTGCTCTCTCCCAGGTGGGGGTTGGTCTCTTCTCCCAGGCAACCAGCACCAGAACAAGAGGACACAGTCTCAAGCTGTGCCAGGGGAGGTTTAGGCTGGATGTTAGGAAGAAGTTCTTTATAGAACAATAGATTGGCCATTGGAATGTGCTGCCCAGGGAAGTGGTGGAGTCATCATCCCTGGAGGTGTTTAGGAAGAGCCTGGATGGGGTGCTTGGTGCCATGGTTTAGTTGATTAGATGGTGTGGGTGATAGGTTGGACTTGATGATCTCAAAGGTCTCTTCCAACCTGGTCTGGTCTATTCTATTCTATTCTATTCTATTCCATCCCATCCCATCCCATCCCATCCCATCCCGTCCCGTCCCATCTCCACCCCAACAGCTCACCTAGCAGCATCTGGACCACGACTTTTTCTCTGCTCCACCTCAGCACAAACCTAAGCAAACCTCCCCAGAGTCTTCCCCATCTGCCCAAAGCAGAGCACAGTATCGCTCTGAGATCAGGAGCTCTTCACCCTACCAAGCACATCACAGTATCACAGTATCGCTAAGGTTGGAAAGGACCTTGAGGATCTTCGAGTCCAACCTGTCACCACAGTCCTCATAACTAGACCATGGTTCCAAGTGCCACATCCAATCTCCTCTTGAACACCTCCAGGGATGAGGACTCCACCACCTCCCCGGGCAGCACATTCCAATGACGAATGACTTTCTCGGTGAAGAACTTTCTACTCACCTCCAGCCTAAACTTCCCCTGGCACAGCTAGAGACTGTGTCCTCTTGTTCTGGTGCTGCTTGCCTGGGAGAAGAGACCAACCCCTTCCTGGCTATAACCACCTTTCAGGTAGTTGTAGAGGGCAATGAGGTCTCCCCTGAGCCTCCTCTTCTCCAGGCTAAACAACCCCAGCTCCCTCAGCCTCTCCTCACAGGGCTGTGCTCAAGGCCTCTCCCCAGCTCTGTTGCCCTTCTCTGGACACCTTCAAGTGTCTCAATGTCCTTCTTAAAATGAGGGGTCCAGAACTGGACACAGGACTTAAGGTGTGGCCTAACCAATGCAGAGTCCAGGGGCACAATGACCTCCCTGCTCCTGCTGGCCACACTATTCCTAATGCAGGCCAGGATGCCATCGGCCCTCTTGGCCACCTGGGCACACTGCTGGCTCATGTTTAGGTGGCTGTAAACCAGCACCCCCAGGTCCCTCTCTGTTTGGGAGCTCTCAGCCACTCTGACCCCAGCCTATAGCTCTGCATGGGGTTGCTGTGGCCAAAGTGCAGCCCCTGGCACTTGGACTTGTTGAATGCCATCCTGCTGGCCTCTGCCCTTCTGTCCAGTCGGTTGAGGTCCCTCTGCAGAGCCATCCACACAGAAAGGGCAGCGCTGCACAGCCAGGCTCCTCCACACAGGCTTCCCCTGCCCTGCCTGGGACCTGCCAAAAGCCAAAGGGAAAAAAAAAAAACAACAAACTCACAACCCAACCCAACAAATCCAAACAGATTAAGTGGATAAATTATTCACTGGAGAGTGGTGCTACTCCTCAAGCGCTCTGCTGGACAGGGAAGAATTGATCAGCTTCACAGCCAATGGTGCCAAACAAAAAGCCAAGCAAACCTGTGCAGCAAATGGACTCTCTGACATGAAAGGAAGACCCAAAAAAAACCCAAACCCAGAGCTAAAAAAGCACCAAGTCTCAGCCTCTGGGGAGCTGAAGACCTGCAGTGCAATTACAGCACCTCCCCACCGATTTTCATCCCTTGAAGCAACTCCTGAGCCTTCTTCCCAGCCTGATTCTGCAGCCCTCACCACAAACCATTGCTGCTGCATTTTTAGCATCCCACATCTGCTACCAAAACAAACTCCTGGGAGACAAGAGAAGTCCTTCTCTGAGGGGGCTCAGTGCAAGCAGGATGCATAAGCACCACACATACAAACAAGTCTGCTGCCTTTTATCCAACACAGCAGCACGGAGACAGGGAAGAGTCATAGCACAGCCTGGTCAGGACCTGAGAGAGAGCCCAGGCAGGAGCTGCAGAGAGAGAGAGAGAGCCCAGGCAGGAGCTGCAGAGAGAGAGAGAGAGCCCAGGCAGGAGCTACAGAGAGAGAGAGAGAGCCCAGGCAGGAGCTGCAGAGAGAGAGAGAGCCCAGGCAGGAGCTGCAGAGAGAGAGAGCCAAGGCAGGAGCTGCAGAGAGAGAGGGAACCCAGGCAGGAGCTGCAGAGAGAGAGAGAGAGGGAGCCCAGGCAGGAGCTGCAGAGAGAGAGAGAGAGCCCAGGCAGGAGCTGCAGAGAGAGAGAGCCCAGGCAGGAGCTACACAGAGAGAGAGAGAGCCCAGGCAGGAGCTGCAGAGAGAGAGAGAGAGCCCAGGCAGGAGCTGCAGAGAGAGAGAGAGCACCCAGGCAGGAGCTGCAGAGAGAGAGGGAGCCCAGGCAGGAGCTGCAGAGAGAGAGCGAGCCCAGGCAGGAGCTGCAGAGAGAGAGGGAGCCCAGGCAGGAGCTGCAGAGAGAGAGAGAGAGCCCAGGCAGGAGCTGCAGAGAGAGAGAGAGAGGGAACCCAGGCAGGAGCTGCAGAGAGAGAGGGAACCCAGGCAGGAGCTGCAGAGAGAGAGGGAGCCCAGGCAGGAGCTGCAGAGAGAGAGAGAGAGAGCCCAGGCAGGAGCTGCAGAGAGAGAGAGCCCAGGCAGGAGCTGCAGAGGGAGAGAGCCCAGGCAGGAGCTGCACAGAGAGAGAGCGAGCCCAGGCAGGAGCTGCAGGCAGAGGCTGTCATTCACAGTATCACAGTATCACTTAGGTTGGAAAGGACCTCGGGGATCATCGAGTCCAACCTATCAACACAGACCCCATGCCTAGACCATGGCACCAAGTGCCATGTCCAATCTCCCCTTGAATGCCTCCAGGGTCGATGACTCAACCACCTCCCTGGGCAACCCGTTCCAATGCCGAATGACTCGCTCGGTGAAGAACTTCCTCCTCACCTCGAGTCTGAACCTCCCCTGGCGCAGCTTGAGACTGTGTCCCCTCGTTCTGGTGCTGGCTGCCTGGGAGAAGAGGCCAACCCCCTCCTGGCTACAACTACCCTTCAGGTAGTTGTAGAGGGCAATGAGGTCACCCCTGAGCCTCCTCTTCTCCAGGCTAAACAATCCCAGCTCCCTCAGCCTCTCCTCATAGGGCTTGTGTTCAAGCCTCTCACCAGCCTTGTTGCCCTTCTCTGGACACGCTCAAGCGTTTCGATGTCCTTCTTAAACTGAGGGGCCCAGAACTGGACGCAGTACTCAAGGTACTGCCTAACCAAAGCAGAGTACAGGGGCACTATGACTTCCCTGCTCCTGCTGGCCACACTATTCCTAATGCAGGCCAGGATGCTATTGGCCCTCCTGGCTACCTGGGCACACTGCTGGCTCATATTCAGGTGGCTGTCGATCAGCACCCCCAGGTCCCTCTCTATTTGGGAGCTCTCCAGCCACTCCGACCCCAGCCTATAGCTCTGCATGGGATTGCCGTAGCCAAAGTGCAGCACTCGGCACTTGGACTTGTTGAGTGACATCCCATTGGACTCTGCCCATCTGTCCAGTCGGTCGAGGTCCCTCTGCAGAGCCTTTCTGCCCTCTAACTGACTAACATCTGCCCCTAACTTTGTGTCATCTGCAAACTTGCTGGTGACTGACTCTACCCCTTCATCCAGATCATCGATGAATATGTTGAAGAGGACAGGGCCCAGCACTGATCCCTGGGGGACACCACTGGTGACTGGCCTCCAGCTGGATGTGGCACCGTTCACTACCACTCTCTGGGCCTGGCCCTCCAGCCAGTTCCTAACCCAGCACAGAGTGTAATGGTCCAATCCACGGGCTGACAGCTTAGTCAGCAGTTTGCTGTGGGGGACGGTGTCAAAGGCCTTGCTGAAGTCTAGGTAGACCACATCCACAGGCCTCCCCACATCCACCAGACGGGTCACCTGATCATAGAAAGAGATCAGGTTGGAGAGGCAGGATCTGCCCTTCCTGAATCCATGTTGGCTGGACCTGAGCCCTTGGCCATCCTTCAGGTGCGCAGTTATTGCCGCCAGGATAATCTGCTCCATCACTTTCCCTGGCACTGAGGTCAGGCTGACCGGCCTGGAGTTTCCAGGTTCCTCCATCCGACCCTTCTTGTGGATGGGGACCACGTTGGCCAGTTTCCAGTCATCTGGGACCTCACCTGTGAGCCAGGACTGGAGGAAAATGATGGAGAGTGGCCTAGCTAGCACATCTGCCAACTCTCTCAGCACCCTAGGATGGATCCCATCCGGTCCCATGGACTTGTGAATATCCAAGTGGCTCAGCAGGTCCTGAACTAACTCCTCATGGATTTCCGGGGCATTACACTGCTCCCCGACCCCATCGCCCAGCTCCGGAGGCCACTCCTCCTGAACTCCTGCCTTGCTGTTAAACATTGAGGCAAAGAAGGTGTTCAGGACCTCAGCTTTCTCCTCATCCTCAGTCACCGTGTTCCCCTCCAGGTCCACTAGGGAGTGCAGGTTCTTCCTGCCCCTCTTCTTATTGTTAATATATTTATAAAAATGCTTTTTATTGTCTTTGACAGAGGTGGCCAGCTTCAGTTCCAGCTGGGCCTTAGCCTCCCTAATTTTATTCCTACATAATCTAACAGCTTCCTTGAACATACCTCGAGAAGCCTTCCCCTCCTTCCAAAGGTGATACAGCCTCCTCTTCCCCCTTAAATCCTCCAGGAGCTGCTTGCTCATCCAGGCCGGTCGCCTTCCCCGCCGGCTTGCCTTCCGGCACGTGGGAACCGCCAATTCCTGTGCCTTCAAGAGCTAAAAGCTGGACAGGTGATAGATTCATAGAACTGCTGAGATTGGAAGAGACCTTTGAGATCATCAAGTCACAGACCAGCAGCTTGCTTAGAACTCAGAACCCCACCACAGCTGCTAAGCCACTAAACCACATCCCTCTGCACCACATCCATGTGTGTTTTATACACCTCAGGGCTGGTGACTCCACCTACATCCTGGCAGCCTGTGCCAGCACCTGAAAACCCTTCCTGTGAACATCCCCTAGCACAACTCGAGCCAGTTTCCTCTTCTCCTGTCACTCTTTGGAGACCAAGCCCCACCTCACTCCAACCTCCCCTGAGGTGATTCACTATAGAATCATCACAGAATTGTCAGGGTTGGAAGGGACGTCAAGGATCAGCCAGTTCCAACCCCCCTGCCATGCTCAGGGACACCTCACACTGCAGCAGGTTGCTCACAGCCACATCCACCCTGGCTGCAAACACCTCCAGGCAGGAGGCTTCCACCACCTCCCTGGGCAACCTCTGCCAGGCTCTCACCACCCTCATGAGGAACAACTTCTTCCTCACAGCCAATATCAATCTCCCCACTTCCAGTTTTGCTCAACCCCCGCCAGTCCTATCCCTCCCTGACACCCTCAAAAGTCCCTCCCCAGCTTTCTTGGAGCCCCCTTCAGATACTGGAAGGCCACCAGAAGGTCTCCACAGAGCCTTCTCTCCTCCAGACTGAACAGCCCCAACTCTCTCAGTCTGTCTCCGTAGCAGAGCAGCTCCAACCCTCTGCTCATCCTCATGGCCCTTCTCTGGACACCTTCCAGTACCTCCAGATCCTCCACATTCTGGCTCACAGGAGCAATTGCTACTGATGAAAAGACAGCCAAACAGGACCTGAAGTATGAGAAACAGAAGAGTTCACCAGCATGGATCACCAGTCCCAGAGCAAGCACGAGGCAGGGAGGCAAGCAACAAATAAGTCTCAGGCAAGAACTGAAGCAAGCTGTGACCTTGAGCTGGCAACATGTTTGTAAGAGCCCCAGAAAGCTGCCAGTCTCCTATGGATATGATGGAGAAACACCTGTGCAGCTGCCCAGAAAGCCATGCAGAAAGATGTGGTGACCTCATTGTGGCCTTCCAGTATCTGAAGGGGGCTACAGGAAGGCTGGGGAGGGACTGCTCAGGATCTCAGGGAGTGATAGGACTAGGGGGAATGGAATGAAGCTGGAGGTGGGGAGATTCAGGCTGGAGGTGAGGAGGAAGTTGTTCCCCATGAGAGTGGTGAAGCCCTGGAATGGGTTGTCCAGGGAGGTGGTCGAGGCCCTGTCCCTGGAGGTGTTTAAGGCCAGGCTGGCTGAGGCTCTGACCAGGCTGATCTAGTGTGGGGTGTCCCTGGCCATGGCAGGGGTTGGAACTAGCTGATCCTTGTGGTCCCTTCCAACCCTGACTGATTCTATGATAGTTCTTCTCCCCATTTATCTCTTAGCTCTTCCCCCCTACCCCCCCCAAGCTGTGCTGCTGAATTCCTGTATTTATGGCACCGCTGCATGTTGCTATAGAGATAATTAATTAATGCAACATAATAAAGTCAGCAATTTTCCTACTTTGCAGGTTAAAGACAGCACTGGAAATGGAGTGGGGAGGATAGGAAGAAAGACAGAAAGAACAAAAAAACCCAAACCCAACCTTCCTCCTAATAAGCAGTGTTTTAAACAACCCTCTGAGCACCCAGAGAGAGAGAGAGTGGGGCCCGAGCAAATCGCTTCCAGAGCACACGAAATGTGCCCCATTTGGTGTAATTGCTGCCATTAGGAGCCCAGGGATGGGTTAGAAAAACAGCAATAAAATGGAAAAAGTTAAAGAAAAAAAAAAGGGGGAAGGTTCAGCCCAATAATTGCAGGGGAGGGGGGAAAAAGAGTTCTCCCCCTGCCCAGCAAAACTCGCCCTCACGAGCGGGCAAAAGTGTCCCAGCGCGACACAGGGGGATTTGGGCCACAGATCATAGAGTGGTTTGGGTTTGAAGGGTTCTGCACAGTGGCCACAGCAACCCCAGGCAGTGCTACAGGCTGGGGTCACAGTGTCTGAGAGCAGCCAGGCAGAGAGGGACCTGGGGGTGCTGGTTGACAGCAGCTGAACATGAGCCTGCAGTGTGCCCAGGTGGCCAAGAAGGCCAAGGGCATCCTGGCCTGCATCAGGAACAGTGTGGCCAGCAGGAGCAGGGAGGGCATTCTGCCCCTGGACTCAGCACTGGTTAGGCCACCCCTTGAGTCCTGTGTCCAGTTCTGGGCCCCTCAGGTTAGGGAAGATGTTGACTTGATGGAAGGTGTCCAGAGAAGGGCAAGAAAGCTGGGGAGGGGTCTGGAGCACAGCCCTGGGAGGAGAGGCTGAGGGAGCTGGGGTTGCTTAGCCTGGAGAAGAGAAGGCTCAGGGGAGACCTTCTTGCTGTCTCCAACTCCCTGAAGGGAGGTTGTAGACAGGTGGGGGTTGGTCTCTTCTCCCAGGCAAGCAGCAGCAGAACAAGAGGACACAGTCTTAAGCTGCACCAGGGGAGGTTTAGGCTGCATGTTAGGAAGAAGTTCTTCCCAGCAAGAGAGATTGGCCATTGGAATGTGCTGCCCAGGGAGGTGATGGAGTCCCCATCCCTGGAGGTGTTTAGGCAGAGCCTGGCTGGGGTGCTTGGTGCCATGGTTTAGTTGATCAGATGGTGCTGGGTGATAGGTTGGACTTGATGATCTCTGAGGTCTCTTCCAACCTGGTCCATTCCATTCCATTCCATTCCATTCCATTCCATTCCATTCCATTCCATTCCATTCCATTCCATTCCATAACTGCATCAAGTTCTGGAGCCCTCAACAGAGAGAGTGATTGCCCATTGGAATGGACTGCCCGGGGAGGTGGTGGAGTCGCCGTCATTGGAGACTTGATGGGGTGCTTGGTGCCATGGGTTAGTTGATTAGGTGGTGTTGGGTGATAGGTTGGACTTGATGATCTTGAAGGTCTCTTTCAACCTGGTCTATTCTATTCTATTCTATTCTATTCTATTCTATTCTATTCTAACACAAGGAGAATGTGGAACTGTTATAGTGAGAGGAAGCCATGAAGATGATCAGAGGGCTGGAGAGCCTCCCTTCAGGGAGTTGTGGACAGCAAGAAGCTCTCCCCTGAGCCTCCTCCTCTCCAGGCTAAGCAACCCCAGCCCCCTCAGCTCCTCCTCACAGGGCTGTGCTCCAGACCCCTCCACTGCTTCGTTGCCCTTCTGGGACCTTCTGAGCAAGCTTGTGATGGGATGAGACAACCTCTTTGCATCCTAGAAGACTCAGGGTTATGCTCAGCTCATGAACCAGTGACCTTCCTAGTCACTTATCAAAGCAAGGTTTTCCTGCCTGTCACAGGTGGGTCCCAGCAGCAGGCAGGAGGTGAGACCAGACACGTTCACCTCTCTCATTCATTGCTCCCTCCTGACAGTCAGGCTGACAGTTACAAGGACATCAGTGGCTTGTAAACATGTCCAAACAACACAACTCTTTGAGGATAGCTCTAACTCCACCCAGGAACTCGACTCCCTACCAAGAACTGGGAAAATACAAAGGAGAAGAAGGATGGAATGGAATGGAGTGGAGTGGAGTGGAGTGGAGTGGAGTGGAATGGAATGGAATGGAATGGAATGGAATGGAATGGAATGGAATGGAATGGAATGGAATGGAAAGGAATGGAAAGGAATGGAATGGAATTAACCAGGTTGGAAGAGACCTTTGAGATCATCAAATCCAACCTATCCCCCAGCACCATCTCATCAACTAAACCATGGCACCAAGCACCCCAGCCAGGCTCTTCCTAAACACCTCCAGGGATGGTGACTCCACCACCTCCCTGGGCAGCACATCCCATTGGCAAATCTCTCTTTCTGGGAAGAGCTTCTTCCCAACATCCAGCCTAAACCTCCCCTGGCACAGCTTGAGACTGGGTCCTCTTGTTCTGGTGCTGTTTGCCTGGGAGAAGACACCAACCCTGCCCTGGCTACAACCTCCCTTCAGGGAGTTGCAGACAGCAAGAAGGTCTCCCCTGAGCCTCCTCTTCTCCAGACTAAGCAACCCCAGCTCCCTCAGCCTCTCCTCACAGGGCTGTGCTCCAGACCCCTCCCCAGCTTTCTTGCCCTTCTCTGGACACCTTCCACCAAGTCAACATCTTCCCTAACCTGAGGGGCCAAGTGCTGAGAGCTTTTCTGCTGCACTCATGTAGAACAGAGCTGAGGCAAAGCAGAAGAAAAAGAAGCCACCCAAGTATTAAATAAAGCTTTCATGATCTGTTTTGGAGACTTCAGCATCAGCTTCCCAATTCTTTACAGGCTCAGCTACTTTCAATAGGATAAATTGCAGCGAGTCATTAAAATCCAGAGCTTATTGCATACCATCTGCAGGCAGGGAGAGTTTCTCCATTCCCAAGTCAGAGCTGTGTTTCCCTGGCAGGCTGCTGCTCTGACCTGTTGCAAGGCTTCTTCCTGCCTGTCTGCAGCAAGCTCTCCCCCCCAAGGGGATGTGTCCACCTCTACAAGGGTCAGTTTGGCCGCAGCCAGGAGCAGGGCAAGAAGACTGTTGGACAAGGTTCACCACCAGACAGTTTGAATGGCAGCATCCAAGCCCACCCCTCTCCCCCCTCCAAAAAAAAGCCCTCACATTTGCTTGATGTGCACCAAAAACCACCAAACTCAGCCTTGCAAGGAGGAGCAGCTGCTGCTGCAGAGCTTTCTGAGTGGAATGGAGAGAGAACACATTTTCCCCTCCACCCCAGACAACAACCCAGCCCAGAGAGCAGAGGCAAGAAATCATCTCTGGTGTGAGGAACAATGGGCAATTTAGCTTGATTATATCCCTGCAGATCTGCCTCTTTAGGAGGGTTTGCATTGCTCTGAATGCAAACTGCCGGGTTGGGTTGGAGGGTGGATGGTTGGGTGGTTGGTTGGGGTTTTTCTCTCCCCCCCCTCCTCCCTTCCTGTACCATCAGCTCTCACCACCAAAAGTTGTCATTAGCTCCTGATTAAAAAGACCAAAAGGGGCTTTAAATAGAGAGTGGGAAAGAGCCCAAACAAAGAAATGCTGCTGCATCCTCATCCTGTTGTCTCAGACTGGCCGCTGCAAGTGCCAGCTTGGTTTGTTTACTGTTTGGACCCCACTGAAGCTTTTCCCTTGGAGGAGAGCAGAAAGTGGGAACCACCGAGTCGGGGTGGGAGAAAAGGAACAGCAAAGGGAGAAGGGAGAAAGAAAGGGGCCAGCAGGAGGGCTCCTGTGTCTCCCAGGAGGGTCCTGGCAGCCCAGCAGATATGCAAGTGTGCTCAGGGAGGCAGCAAGCAAATCAAATAAGCTTCAGCAGCGAGAGGCTGACCTTTTCCATCTGCCCCCCAGCAGAAAGCCAGCTCCGACGGGGACCAAAGAGAGGGCCAGAAATAGCAAAGATCATCAAAGTCAGTCAGCAGGAAGACAGGAGACTGAAGGGAGAAGACAGGCAGGTGAAAGGACAACCTCGGGAACACCTGGAATACTGCAAGTCATCCTCTCAGGCCAGGATGCCTGGAGGCATCATCCAGCCCACTGAATACAACCCCCACCCCCCCCCGGCAGGGAGGGTGCAGCCAGGTGAGGCCGGGAGCTCCCTTTGGATGCCCCGAGAAGGAGCCTGCTCTGCTTTCTGCATTAAATGGCTCATTTGGGCACATGTTTGCTGCCTCTTTCTTAATGGAACAGAGCTGCCCTCCAGCAAGGTGCAGGCAGACACCAAATAAGATCAGCCTGAGTTTCCCTGTCTGGACAGCATCCGGCCCGCAGGAGACGGCACCGATAGCTTCAAGAGGCAGGTTACAGAGGCCCAGAATCCCAGCAGGGTGAGGCTTGGAAGGGACCTCTGGGGAATCATTCAGTCCAAGCCCCAAGCTAAAGCAGGGGCTCCCACAGCAGCCTGCCCAGGATCACCACAGCCAGCTGGGGTTGGAAAGTCTGCAGAGAAGAGAAGACTCCGCAACAACCTCTCTCCGGGCAGCCTGCTCCAGGGCTCCAGCACCCTCACACCAAAGAAGTCTCTCCTCCTGTTCAGCTGGAACATCCTGGCTTGCAATTTGTGCCCCCTGCCCCTTGTCCTGTCACTGGGCACCACTGAAAACAGAATGGATCCATCCTCTTGCACCCTGCCCTTTAAGTATTGATCAGCATTGATCACATCCCCTCTCAGGCTGCTCTCCTCCAGGCTCAACAGCCCCAGGGCTCTCAGCCTTTCCTCCTCACAGAGATGCTGCAAGCCCCTCAGGATCTTTGTGGCCTCTGCTGGACTCCCTCCAGTAGTTCCCTGTATTTCTTGAATCAAGGAGCCTCAAACTGCACCTGCTACCCCTGATATAGCCTCCTTAGGTCAGTGGAGAAAGGGAGGAGACTCCTCTGACCTGCTGGCCACACTCCCTGTAATGCACCGCAGGAGACCATTGGCTTTCTTTGCCACAAGGGCTCACTGCTGGCTCATGGGGAACGTGTCCAGAGAAGGGCAACAAGGCTGGGGAGAGGCCTTGAGCACAGCCCTGTGAGGAGAGGCTGAGGGAGCTGGGGTTGTTTAGCCTGGAGAAGAGGAGGCTCAGGGGAGACCTTCTTGCTGTCTCCAACTCCCTGAAGGGAGGTTGTAGCCAGGTGGGGGTTGGTCTCTTCTCCCAGGCACCCAGCACCAGAACAAGAGGGCAGAGACTCAAGCTGTGCCAGGGGAAGTTTAGGCTGGAGGTGAGGAGAAAGTTCTTCCCAGAGAGAGTTGTTATCCATGGGGATGTGGTGCCCAGGGAGGTGGTGGAGTCCCCATCCCTGGAGTTGTTCAAGAGGGGATTGGATGTGGCACTTGGTGCCATGGTCTAGTCATGAGGCCTGTGGTGACAGGTTGGACTTGATGATCTTTGAGGTCTCTTCCAACCTTGGTGATTCTGTGGTACTGTGTGATTCTTGTCCACCATCACTCCCAGGTCCTTCTCTGCCAAGCTGCTTTCCAGCAGCTCAATCCCTAACCTGTCACAGCATCACACTGTCCCCTAAGCCTGCACAGGGTAGTGGCTTTACAGATGCCCCAGGAAAGAGTACAGTGAGGAGGGGACCCTCCACCCCTGCACCTTTCATGACCCTGTCTCTATCCCCCTGCCTTCTGGAGAGCAAGAACACCGCTCAGGGGAGCTCACAGCTGCTCTCAGTCCCCAGCCACACCGATGCACCGCTCCAGATTGCCTTCCCATCCCAGACAGCACAGGTCCTCAACCCTCACCCAGCCCTCCAGAGCAGGAAAAAGCTACCTTCAATAAATGCAAAGCAATGCCATTCGATTCTGCCTTTTAAATGCAACACTTAATTAACCCTACTGGGGCTTCCTTGGCTCTGCTGCTTGTGTTTCCATGCCACCGAGGTTAGGAAAACACTTTCTCCCTTTGCACAGAGGGGCCCTGGCCTTCCCTCCCTGCTTCCTGCTGGCACTACATTCACCACAGCCCAGCCCCAAGCAGAAAGAGCTTCTCCCCCAGAAGCGTGCAACCAGCCTTGTAGTTTTTAACTCCTCTGGCCAAGCCTTGCTTGAATTCCAACCCAATACCCTGGGCAGGGCTCTGGCACTCAAGCAGCAGAGGAGAAACCAAGCTGTCAGCCCACAAGATCACAGTATCATAGTATCAGTCAGGGTTGGAAGGGACCACAAGGATCAGCTAGTTCCAACCCCCCTGCCATGGACAGGGACACCCCACACTAGATCAGCCTGACCAGAGCCTCAGCCAGCCTGGGCTTAAACACCTCCAGGGATGGGGCCTCGACCACCTCCCTGGACAACCCATTCCAGGGCTTCACCACTCTCATGGGGAAGAACTTCCTCCTCACCTCCAGCCTCAATCTCCCCACCTCCAGCTTCATTCCATTCCCCCTAGTCCTAGCACTACCTGAGATCCTGAGCAGTCCCTCCCCAGCCTTCCTGTAGCTCCCTTCAGATACTGGAAGGCCACAATGAGGTCACCTCAGAGCCTTCTCTTCTCCAGACTGAACAGCCCCAACTCCTTCAGTCTGTCCTCACAGGAGAGGTGCTCCAGCCCTCTGCTCATCCTCCTGGCCCTTCTCTGGACACCTTCCAGCACCTCCAGATCCCTCCTGTACTAGGGGCTCCAGAACTGGAGGCAGTACTCCAGGTGGGGTCTCCCCAGAGCTGAGCAGAGGGGGAGAATCACCTCCCTTGCCCTGCTGGCCACACTTCTCCTGCTGCAGCCCAGGATCTGGTTGGCTTTGTGGGCTGCAAGTGCACACTGAGAGCTCCTGTTGAGCTT
Organism: Melanerpes aurifrons; assembly: GCA_011125475.1. Taxonomy (NCBI): domain Eukaryota; kingdom Metazoa; phylum Chordata; class Aves; order Piciformes; family Picidae; genus Melanerpes; species Melanerpes aurifrons. The sequence goes on from WWNC01000002.1 coordinate 40,995,366, forward strand.
CTCCTCCCCCAGCACCCCCAAGTCTCTCTCCTCAGGGCTGCTTTCCAGCCAGTCCCTGCCCAGCCTCCATTTGTGCCTGGGACTGCCTCGACCCAGATGCAACATTTAGAGTCAGAAATGCTAAATCCTCCCAAAACCAGAGAAAGAAAGAAAAGCCAGGGTGGGGGAGGAGGGAAGAACAACCAAGCCCAGATGTTTCCAAGCAGCTGGCATCTCTGTTTCTTCCCAAGATGCTGATGAAGGCAAACTGGATGGCTTGACAGACCCCCATCGGCCGCCCTCTTCCTGCTGACAGAGAGTTCAAATCAGCTCTGCTGGATTTAATCATCTTCTCCCCTTAAATAATAAACCAGGAGGGGGAGGAGAGGAAAAGGACTCATTCATGTCACTAACTGTCAGGGGGGGGAAAAAAAGTGTTTACTGTGCTAAAATAGCCTGGGCTCTTGGGCTGCAGGAGCTGGGGGGAGGGAGAAAAACACCCAGGGGAGAGAGAAGCAGAGAATTGTTAGGCTTGGAAGGGACCTCAAGGCTCAGCCAGCTCCAACCCCCCTGCCATGCCCAGGGACACCTCACACTCCAGCAGGTTGCTCACAGCCACATCCAGCCTGGCTGCAAAACCCTCCAGGCATGAGGCTGCCACCACCTCCCTGGGCAGCCTGTGCCAGGCTCTCACCACCCTCCTGGGGAAGAACTTCTTCCTGACAGCCAATCTGGATCTGCTCTCTCAGTCTGTCTCCACAGGAGAGGAGCTCCAGCCCTTTGATTAAGCCAACTGGAACAAGTCCACCAAAGAGTACTGCACGCAGATTGAATTGCATCTCAGGAAGCCCTGAAGATGCAGAAGGTCCCTCACTGGAGCAGCCAGGGGGGGCTGGGTCTTAATCTGGCCTGTCATCAGATCCTACCTCTTGATGGAGACTCAGCACAGCCAATGCTTTGTCCCTGCTGGAGCTAGAATGGCTGATGGCCACATTGTACTGCTGCAGGGGCAGGAGCCCTTGAAGGGGAACCATGGAGACCCAGCCTTATCTAGGAGCCTTTCTTCATCACCTGCAGCAGGCAGCTAGGGGCAGCCACAGAGCAGAGCCCACCCTGAGCATCCCCTTCTGCCACACAGCCAAGGGATGGCAGCACAACTGGACACACCAGCATCACTCTGCTGGACCACCAGACTCAGTCCTCATCTTAAAACAGGGAGATAGGACAAGAGGAAGGGGCCTCAGGCTGCACCAGGAAAGGTTTAGGCTAGACAGGAGGAAGGATTTATTCCCCCAAAGGGATGTCAAGCCCTGGCACAAAGTGCCTGGGGAAGTGGTGGAGTCCCCACTCATGGAGGAACTCCAAAGCTGTGTGGATGTGGTGCTGAGGGCCATGGTTTAGCACCAGGCTAGCACCAGAGTTAGAGAACTTGATGACCTGAAAGGTCTTTCCCAGCCTAAGCAAGTCTAAGAGCCTTGGAGCTGCTTAGGGGAGAAGCAGGTGAGAAACATGCAGGGGCAGGAGCCCTTGAAGGGGAACCATGGAGACCCAGCCTTACCTAGGAGCCTTTTCTCATCACCTGCAGCAGGCAGCTAGGGGCAGCCACAGAGCAGAGCCCACCCTGAGCATCCCCTTCTGCCACACAGCCAAGGGAAGGCAGCACAACTGGGCACACCAGCATCACTCTGCTGGAGCATGGCCTTCAAGGCAGCCTTCCCAGCATGGACACAGCATTCTGCTTCCAGGCTGCTCAACAGCCTGCAGTGACAGTACCCCAGTCCCTCAGCATGACTGCAACCCAGCTTACCTCTTTTCTCTCCCCCCAGCTTCCACCCTTCCCTTTTATACTGCTGCCCACAGCTGGAACCCTGCACAGGTTTCTGCTTCCCTTGGGTGTTGGGAGCACGTTGCCGACCTTTTGGAGCTCTCCTGTGCTTCAGCAGCGATTTCTCAGCCTGGGAGACACTCTGCTGGTGGGATCTAACAGCACAGTGAAGGTGCAGAGGGAGCTGAGCCAGTGGCTCACATCTCCAGGCTGAGGTTGAGAGGCAGCAGCCACCTGCAGAAAGCAGCCAGCAGGAGAATTAGCCAGCAGCAGGGCAGGCAGCCCTTCATTTCCTTGGTGTCCTCCCAACACCCTCCGGGATAGCTAAGAGGCCTCTCTAGATAAATCAGTGCCAAGCCAGAGTGAGGACAAACCTTGTCATGGCTGCTGCTGAGAGAGCTGAGGCTGGGAACAAGTTGCCTGCTGCTACAGGCCATGCTTTCCACCACTCTCCTTTGGGGAGGGGGCAAGCCATGGACTGAGCTTTCCACCTGTCAGAACTGAATCAGGGACACCTCTGTGGAGGTCTTTCTCAACCCAAACAATTCTATGAGCACTCTGTGGCTGTCACCTCCCAGCTCCCCAAGACTGCAGCTTTGCTCACACACTAAGCAGCATCAGCTAAGTGCACCCCCAGCGAGTCTGCAGGTGATGCCAAGCTGAATGGGGGGGGGTTTGATAAGGCTGAAGGATGGGATGGCATCCAGAGGGACCTGGAGAGGCTAGAGAGGTGGGCTGAGGGATGGGATGGGATGGAGTGGAGGGGAATGGAATGGAATGGAATGGAATGGAATGGAATAGAATAGAATAGAATAGAATAGAATAGAATAGAATAGAATAGAATAGAATAGAATAGAATAGAATAGAATAGAATAGAATAGAATAGAATAGAATAGAATAGAATAGAATTAACCAGGTTGGAAGAGACCTCAAAGATCAAGTCCAACCTGTCACCCAGCACCATCTAATCAACTAAACCATGGCACCAAGCACCCCAGCCAGGCTCTTCCTAAACACCTCCAGTGACGGTGACTCCACCACCTCCCTGGGCAGCACATCCCAATGGCCAATCTCTCTTTCTATGAAGAACTTCTTCCTAACATCCAACCTAAACCTCCCCTGGCACAGCTTGAGACTGTGGCCTCTTGTTCTGCTGCTGCTTGCCTGGCAGAAGACGCCAACCCCCACCTGGCTACAGCCCCCCTTCAGGGAGTTGTAGAGAGCAAGAAGGTCTCCCCTGAGCCTCCTCTTCTCCAGGCTAAGCAACCCCAGCTCCCTCAGCCTCTCCTCACAGGGCTGTGCCCCAGACCCCTCCCCAAATTTCTTGCCCTTCTCTGGACACCTTCCAGCAGCTCAACATCTTTCCTAACCTGAGGGGCCCAGAACTGAACACAGCACTCAAGGTGTGGCCTAAGCAGTGCTGAGTCCAGGGGCACAATGACCTCCCTGCTCCTGCTGGCCACACTGTTCCTGATGCAGGCCAGGATGCCCTTGGCCTCCTTGGCCACCTGGGCACACTGCTGGCTCATGTTCAGCCTACTCTCAACCAGCACCCCCAGGTCCTTCTCTGCCTGGCTGCTCTCAGCCACTCTGCCCCCAGCCTGCAGCACTGCCTGGGGTTGCTGTGGCCAAAGCAGATGCACTGCAGTAGGCAAACTGAACTAAGAGACATCTTCACTCTTGGTGCCCCTGTGCCTGATCTTTAATGAGAGAGAGCCTGGGGAGTCTTACCCTGAAGGTCCATTTCAGAAGCAGAACAGTTGAGTCAAGTTTTGAGATGCTGGGGTTTGTAAACCTTAGATCCAGAGCTGCCAACAGGCATCACAGGAGTTCACTCACACAACATAGGTGGCATTTTGCTCCTCTTCAGCCCTGAGTTTGATTTAAAGGATGGACTTGAGGATCTGGAAGGTCTTTGGCAACCCAAAAGATTCTGTGATCATCCCCAAATGGATTCAGTGGCTGCACCATATCCTCTGATCTTCCACTTTGGTGATCTGGAGGTGGTTGAACTGCCACAAGGGCTGAAGGACAGGCTGGCCACCCAGTGCTGGGACTGCCTGTGGAGGACAAGGGTGTTGGGCACACAGGATGCTCCCTCAGGGAGGCTGCACACAGAGAGGCACATTGAGAATGAGCAGCAGGAGCCACTGGGAAGCAGTTACTCAGTGCCAAGCAATGCCTCCTAAGTTAGTCCAGCAGCAGAACGTCCTTCCAGCTCCACCTGCAGGAACTTCTGCTGGTGGGAAAGCCTTGAAGGGTAGGTGGATGGGAAAGGTGATGCTCAAGCAGGTGAGGGAAGCAGCTTGGCTGAGGTTGGTGGGGAGAAGCAGGTGAGAAACATGCAGGGGCAGGAGCCCTTGAAGGGGAACCATGGAGACCCAGCCTTATCTAGGAGCCTTTCCTCATCACCTGCAGCAGGCAGCTAGGGGCAGCCACAGAGCAGAGCCCACCCTGAGCATCCCCTTCTGCCACACAGCCAAGGGATGGCAGCACAACTGGGCACACCAACATCACTCTGCTGGACCTCCAGACTCAGTCCTCATCTTAAAACAGGGAGGTAGGACAAGAGGAAGGGGCCTCAGGCTGCACCCGGAAAGGTTTAGGCTAGACAGGAGGAAGAATTTGTTCCCCCAAAGGGATGTCAAGCCCTGGCACAAAGTGCCTGGGGAAGAGGTGGAGTCCCCACTCATGGAGGAATTGCAAAGCTGTGTGGAAGTGGAGCTGAGGGCCATGGTTTAGCACCAGGCTAGCACCAGAGTTGGAGAACTTGATGACCTGGATGGTCTTTCCCAGCCTAAACAATTCTAAGAGCCTTGGAGCTGCTTCAAACAGTTTGGAGAGTCCAGGGGCTTGGGTTCCTTGGTACCATCCCACAGGCAGGTGCTGAACACAGCTTCCCAAGAGTGCCTTCTGGCACCCCCCATGCCATTCCCTGCTCCATCCTGCCTCTCTGTGTGCTCAGCCTTGCTGCCTGGCTCAGCAGCTGAAGCTTCCAGAAGGAACATTTGCTGAGGCTGATTTTTTTTTCCACAGGAGCTTCTGCAGAACCTTTTCAGGAGGAAATCTGAACTGACAGATGGGAGCAGCCATGGCCCAAATGCCATTAAAAGAGTGAAAGGAGAAGGGGGGTCATGGGGGGGAGGAGGAAACAAAGCTCCTCCTCTAAGTCAGGGACCACACAAATTGGTACCAGCCTTGCACAAATTACTCACCTCTTTAATTGCAGGGTTTGACTAGCAGAAGATTACAGTGCCTTGGGATCCAGAGGCAAAAACATTGCCCTGCAACCAGTCACAACTGGGAGCACGTGGGAACTGTGTCAGCTCCAAAAGGTTCCACCTAGAGCAAGTGGAAGGCTTCATCAGATTCACTGCCTGGCAGGGAGGGACCTGGCAGTGCTGGCTGGCAGGCAGCAGGAGCCAGTGGTGTGCCCAGGCGGCATGGAAGGCCAGTGGCATCTTGGCTTGTATGAGGAACAGGGTGGCCAGCAGCACTAGGGATGGAATTCTGCCCTGTACTCAGCACTGGTGAGGCCTCACCTCGAGCACTGAGTGCAGCTCTGGGCCTCTGACTTCAAGAATCAAGGACTCAAAGAATGTTAGGGGCTGGAAGGGACCTGCAGAGATCATCCAGGACAACCCCCCTGCCAGAGCAGCATCACCTAAGGGTAGTCAGCACAGGAATGCATCCAGGTGGGGTTTGAAAGCCTCCAGGGAAGGAGACTCCACAACCTCTCTGGGCAGCCTGCTCCAGGGCTCTGGCACCCTCACTGCAAAGAAGTTTCTCCTCATGTTGAGCTGAAACCTTCCCTGTTCCAGTTTGCCTCATTGGCTTATCACTATGCACCACCCAAAGGAGCTTGGCCCCCTCCTTGCCCCCCACCCCTCAGCTATTGATAGACATTGGTCAGATCCCCTCTCAGCCTTCTCCTCTCCAGACTAAACAGCCCCAGGGCTCTCAGTCTCTCTCCACAGGGGAGATGCTCAAGTCCCCTAAGCATCTTCCTGGTTCTCTGTCCAGCAGGAGTCACCCACCCTGGAGATGTGGACATGACACTCAGGGAGATGGTTTTCTGGCCATGGTGGTGGCTTTCAGCTGATGGGACATGGTTGACTGGCCATGGTGGTGGCTTTCAGCTGATGGGACATGGTTGACTGGCCATGGTGGTGGCTTTCAGCTGATGGGACATGGTTGACTGGCCATGGTGGTGGCTTTCAGCTGATGGGACATGGTTGACTGGCCATGGTGGTGGCTTTCAGCTGATGGGACATGGTTTTCTGGCCATGGTGGTGGCTTTAAGCTGATGGGACATGGTTTTCTGGCCATGGGGTGGCTTTCAGCTGATGGGACATGGTTGACTGGCCATGGTGGTGGCTTCAAGCTGATGGGACATGGTTTTCTGGCCATGGGGGTGGCTTTATGCTGATGGGACATGGTTGACTGGCCATGGTGGTGGCTTCAAGCTGATGGGACATGGTTTTCTGGCCATGGTGGTGGCTTTGAGCTGATGGGACATGGTTGACTGACCATGGTGGTGGCTTTAAGCTGATGGGACATGGTTGACTGGCCATGGTGGTGGCTTTAAGCGGATGGGACATGGTTGACTGGCCATGGTGGTGGCTTTATGCTGATGGAACATGGTTGACTGGCCATGGTGGTGGCTTTATGCTGATGGGACATGGTTTTGTGGCCATGGTGGTGGCTTTCAGCTGATGGTTGGAGTTCAGTGATCCTGGAGGCCTTTTGCCACCAGAAGAATTCCCTGACTTGCAGCAGGGCTTTTTGCTCTCCACCCCAGCAGCCACCAGGAGATTGCCAGGCAAAGCACAACCCCAGAGCTGCCCAGGATGAACATTTCCTGCTATTGCCTGCTTAAACAATCCCTTTACTGCAGCTGCTGCTGGTAACTTTAACAAGGCACAGCTTTTACAGCTGATACCCTGGAGGCAGTGCCACGGGGTGGGGTGCTCTGGGGCCCTCTCCTTTTTTATGGCACACCAAGAAATCACAGCAGAGCAGCTCTCACCCCAGCTTTACTTCCTCCATCAGAGGGCTAAATGGAATTTGGCAGATCAAATTACCTCTCACATGGGCTGCCTATAAAAAGATGCAGCTGTAAACATCCTGCTTGCAACTTCAGAACTGAAAGGTAGTGTTGCAAGGAGGAGAAAAGCAAAAGAAGCTGCTGGAAGAAAGTGCCTAACTGCAGCACCTTGAGGTCCTGGTGGGCAAGAAACGATCCATGGGGCAGTGCTGTGCCCTTGTAGTCAAGAAGGCCAAGGGGGTCCTAAGGGGCATCAAGAGGAGTGCAACTAGCAGGTCAAGGGAGGTTCTCCTTCCCCTCTACTCTGCCCTGCTGAGACCACCCCTGGAATACTGTGTCCAGTTCTGCACATCCCAGTTGAAGAGAGACAGGGAACTGCTGGAGAGAGTCCAGTGGAGGCTGTGAAGATGCTGAGGGGCCTGGAGCATCTCTGTGAGGAAGAAAGCCTGAGGAAGAGTTGTTAGCCATTGGAATGTGCTGCCCAGGGAGGTGGTGGAGTCCCCATCCCTGGAGGTGTTCAAGAGGGGATTGGATGTGGCACTTGGTGCCATGGTCTAGTCATGAGGTGTTGGGTGAGAGGTTGGACTTGATGATCTTTGAGTTCTCTTCCAACCTTGGTGAATCTGTGATCCTGTGTGAGATCTTAGCCTGGAGAAGAGCAGCCTGAGAGGGGATCTTCTTGGTCTGATATCTGAAGGGTGGATGCCAAGAAGAAAGGGCCAAGCTCTTTTCACTGGTGTGCTGTGGTAGGATAAGGAGCAAGGGACACAAACTGGAACCCAGGAAGCTCCACCTCAACATGAGGGAAACCTTATCCACAGGACAGTGCTGTGCCCTTGTAGCCAAGAAGGCCAAGGGGGTCCTAAGGAGCATCAAGAGGCAGCAGGTCAAGGGAGGTTCTCCTTCCACTCTACTCTGCCCTGCTGAGACCACCCCTGGAATATTGTGTCCAGTTCTGCACTTCCCAGTTGAAGAGAGACAAGGAACTGCTGGAGAGAGTCCAGTGGAGGCTGTGAAGATGCTGAGGCCTGCAGTGACAGGATGAGGGGCAGTGGTTTGGAATCAGAGAAGGGGAGATTTAGATTGGATGTCAGGAACAGGTTCTGCACCATGAGGTTCTGCACCCTTTTGATAACGTTGCTTACAGAATCACAGCATCACCAAGGCTGGAAGAGACCTCAAGGATCATCCAGTAGCACTGCCTGGGGTTGCTGTGGCCAATGTGCAGAACCTGGCACTTGGATGTGTTCAATCTCCTGCCCTTGGACTCTGCCCATCTGCCCAGCTTGGCAAGGTCCCTCTGCAGAGCTCTCCTACCCTCTGACAGATCAACTCCTGCCCCCAGCTTGGTGTCATCTGCAGATTTACTGCTGATGGACTCAATGCTCTCATCCAGATCATCAATAAAGACACTGAACAGGACTGGGCCCAACACTGATCCCTGGGGGTTCTCCACAGAGCTGCTTTCCAGCAGGTCACCCCTCCCCTGTTCCTCCCCATGGTGAACAACTCTGCACTTACCATGGCTGAACTTCAGGAGGTTCTCCCCTGCCCCACTCTCCAGCCTGTCCAGGTCTCACTGAATGACAGCACAGCCTGAGGGGGTGTCAGCCACCTGTCCCACTTTGGTATCATCCAAAACTTGCCAAGAGTAGACTCTGACTCTTCATGCAGGTTGATGATGAAGATGTGGACCGAGACCAGGACCAGCCCTGGGGAACACCGTGAGCTACAGGCCTCCAACTGTGCTCCTATGACCTTACAGAGGTCTGCCAGTACCTGAAGGAGCCTACAAGAAAGAAAGGAAGTGATTTATTTGCAAGGGATTTCAGTCACAGGACAAGGGGGAATGGATGGAAGCTGGAAGAGAGCAGGCTTCAACTGGAGATTAGGAAGAAATTCTTTACAGTGAGGGTGGTGAGAGCCTGGCACAGGTTGCCCAGGGAGGTGGTGGAAGCCTCCTGCCTGGAGGTGTTTGCAGCCAGGCTGGATGTGGCTGTGAGCAACCTGCTGCAGTGTGAGGTGTCCCTGCCCATGGCAGGGGGGTTGGAGCTGGCTGAGCCTTGAGGTCCCTTCCAACACAAACCATTCTGTGAAGCTACAAATCTACAAGCCAGAAACTGCACCCCTGACCCCAGCCCTCCAAGCTCTGTCCTCCAGCCAGTGTTCAATCCAGCTCCCTGCCCACCTCCTCAGCTTACCTGTGGCAATATTCATTCCCCAGCACTAATTTAGCTTCCACTCTTTGCCCTCACAGGCATTTCTCTTGCTGGTCTTTAAGTGCTCCATCAAAAGCAGCCTGGCCAGCAGACCCAGCAAGGGGATTCTGCCACTTGGCTCTGCTCCACTCAGACCTCACCTGGAGTACTGTGCCCAGCTTTGCAGCCCTGAACAAAGGAAGGACATGGAGCTGATGGAGTGGGTCCAGAGGAGGGCCATGAAAATGATCAGGGGGGGCTGGAACATCTCTGCTACAAAGACAGGCTGAGGGAGCTGGGGGTGTTCAGCCTGGAGAAGAGGAGGCTCCAGGGAGACCTAAGAGAAGCCTGCCAGTACCTGAAGGGGGCTACAAGAAGGCTGCAGAGGGACTGTTTCCAAAGGCCTGCAGTGACAGAACAAGGGGCAATGGTTTGAAAACAGAGAAGGGGAGATTTAGATGGGATGTCAGGAACAGGTTCTGCACCATGAGGGTTGTGGAACACTGCAACAGGTTGCCCAGGCAGGCAGTTGAGGCCTCGTCCCTGGAGATATTTATGCTCAGGCTCGACAACACTCTGAGCAACCTGATCTGGTGGAGGATGTCCCTGCTGACTGCAGGGGGGGTTGGACTGGGGGACCTTGGGAGATCCCTTCCAACCCAGTGATTCCTACATTAGACCACTTCAGCTCCTCAGCTTCCCCCTCTAAACTTCTGTGCCCCAACTCATCATCCCCTGCCCCAGCCTTGCCTGTTATACCGACTGGACAGATGGGCAGAGTCCCACAGGATGGCATTCAACAAGTCCAAGTGCCAGAGGCTGCACATTGGCCACAGCAACCCCAGGCAGAGCTACAGGCTGGGGTCAGAGTGGCTGAGAGCTGCCAGGCAGAGAGGGACCTGGGGGTGCTGGTTGATGGTAGGCTAAACATGAGCCAGCAGTGTGCCCAGGTGGCCAAGAAGGCCAAGGGCATCCTGGCCTGCAGCAGGAACAGTGTGGCCAGCAGGAGTAGGGAGGTCATTGTGCCCCTGTGCTCAGCACTGGTTAGGCCACACCTTGAGTCCTGTGTCCAGTTCTGGGCCCCTCAATTTTAGAAGGACATTGAGACACTGGAAGGTGTCCAGAGAAGGGCAAGAAAGCTGGGGAGGGGTCTGGAGCACAGCCCTGTGAGGAGAGGCTGAGGGAGCTGGGGTTGCTTAGCCTGCAGAAGAGGAGGCTCAGGGGAGACCTTCTTGCTGTCTCCAAGTCCCTGAAGGGAGGCTGTAGCCAGGTGGGGGTTGGTCTCTTCTCCCAGGCACCCAGCAGCAGAACAAGAGGACACAGTCTCAAGCTGTGCCAGGGGAAGTTTAGGCTGGAGGTGCAGAGAAAGTTCTTCCCAGAGAGAGTTGTTAGCCATTGGAATGTGCTGCCCAGGGAGGTGGTGGAGTCCCCATCCCTGGAGGTGTTCAAGAGGGGATTGGATGTGGCACTTGGTGCCATGGTTTAGTCATGAGGTCTGTGGTGACAGATTGGACTTGATGATCTTTGAGGTCTCTTCCAACCTTGGTGATGCTGTGATTCTGTAAGTGACGTTATCAAAAGGTGTGGGGGGAATGGGGGGGAAGAATGAATGGAATCAGACTTCCAAGAAGAAAAAGCTCTTGTTCAGGGCAATCCATTATCATTAATGGCAAGCCTCCCAGAATCTGCTCTTCATTTCTTTTTCATTTCAGAAATGTCAATGCATGTTGTCAGAGTGCAATTGTTTCCCTTAATCATCCACAGCAGCCAAGTAGAAAGTACTCAGCCTGGTGGTAAGGGGTGGGGGAAGAAAAAGAGTCACTTGCTTTGTTCATACCACACACCAGAGGATGCTTTCCAGGCTGGGTTGGGTTTTTTTTGCCCCGCAAGAATTAAGGCTTAGACACTTCTCTTCTGTGCAAGCCTGGGGGAGTGATAGAGATCTTCCCCACTGAGGAAGGCAGGAGGATGGGAGAACTGTTTAGGCTGCAGAAAGACCTTAAAGATTACAGACTCCAACCATGAACCCAGCACTGCCCAGTTGCCACTAGGAGAACAGCATAGAATAGCAGTAGAATAGAATAGAAGAGCAGTAGAATAGAATAGAATAGACTAAAAAAGAATAGGGTAGGGGAGAGGAGAAGGAGAAGAGGAGAAGGAGAAGAGGAGAAGGAGAAGAGGAGAAGGAGAAGAGGAGAAGGAGAAGAGGAGAAGGAGAAGAGGAGAAGGAGAAGAGGAGAAGGAGAAGAGGAGAAGGAGAAGAGGAGAAGGAGAAGAGGAGAAGGAGAAGAGGAGAAGGAGAAGAGGAGAAGGAGAAGAGGAGAGAGAAGAGGAGAAGGAGAAGAGGAGAAGGAGAAGAGGAGAAGGAGAAGAGGAGAAGGAGAAGAGGAGAAGAGAAGAGGAGAAGGAGAAGAGGAGAAGGAGAAGAGGAGAAGGAGAAGAGGAGAAGGAGAAGGAGAGAGGAGAAGAGGAGAGGAGAAGAGGAGAAGGAGAAGGAGAGGAGAAGAGGAGAAGGAGAAGAGGAGAAGGAGAAGAGGAGAAGGAGAGAGGAGAAGGAGAGAAGAAGGAGAAGAGGAGAAGGAGAAGAGGAGAAGGGGAGAAGGAGAAGGGGAGAAGAGGAGAAGGAGAGGAGAAGGAGAAGAGAAGGAGAAGAGAAGGAGAAGAGAAGGAGAAGAGAAGGAGAAGAGAAGGAGAAGAGAAGGAGAAGAGAAGGAGAAGAGAAGGAGAAGAGAAGGAGAAGAGAAGGAGAAGAGAAGGAGAAGGAGAAGAGAAGGATACTAGACTAGACTAGAATTAACCAGGTTGGAAAAGACCTCTGAGGTCATCCAGTCCAACCTATCACCCAACACCATCTCATCAACTAAACCATGGCACCAAGTGCTCCATCCAGGCTCTTCCTGAACACCTCCAGGGATGGGGACTCCACCACCTCCCTGGGCAGCACATCCCAATGGCCAATCTCTCTCTCTATGAAGAACTTCTTCCTAACATCCAGCCTAAACCTCCCCTGGCACAGCTTGAGACTGTGTCCTCTTGTTCTGCTGCTGCTTGCCTGGCAGAAGAGACCAACCCCCACCTGGCTACAACCTCCCTTCAGGGAGTTGCAGACAGCAAGAAGGTCTCCCCTGAGCCTCCTCTTCTCCAGGCTAAGCAACCCCAGCTCCCTCAGCCTCTCCTCACAGGGCTGTGCTCCAGACCCCTCCCCAGCTTTCTTGCCCTTCTCTGGACACCTTCCAGCAGCTCAACATCTTTCCTAACCTGAGGGGCCCAGAACTGGACACAGGACTCAAGGGGTGGCCTAACCAGTGCTGAGTCCAGGGGCACAATGACCTCCCTGCTCCTGCTGGCCACACTGTTCCTGATGCAGGCCAGGATGCCATTGGCCTCCTTGGCCACCTGGGCACACTGCAGGCTCATGTTCAGCCTACCATCCACCAGCACCCCCAGGTCCCTCTCTGCCTGGCACCATTAGAAGGTGTCAGGGAACCCTTTAGAGGGAAGCCCTGTAGGAAACTGGGGCTCCTCTTACTTTAAGCTTGGGAACCAGACCAAAGAATTAGGGCATCGTCTCGATTTTCATCAAAGCCAGCACAGGGAACTGCAGGGCTGTGCTCCTCTCAGTTCCCCTCCTTTAAACAGCTCCTTCTCCTCGGTGCAACATCTACAGGAGCGCTTTTCCTCGGGTAATTGTTGTTGTTTCCTCCCTCCCTGCAATCAGAAGGAAAAGCTGCTGAGAGGTGCAGGCAACAGACTGCTTAAAGAGGCTGTTGACAACTCCCAGGAAACTTCTTACATTTCCAAAGCACTCTGCCCACATTCCTCCTATTTTCTGTGCTCCTTAAGCTCCTCAATTTAGCAGACAAAGCCATTTGCATGAAAATAGCATCTTGAGCCTTCCTTACCCAAGGCTTACAATGCCCTCCTTAGTGAGAGGGGAGGGGGGGGAGAAATAAAAGCAAGCAAGCAAGAAGGAAGGCAAAGAAGCCACCACGTAATTGTGGAATTACATGTTGAACACCTCAGGTAGCTGGAGGGGGAGGAGGAGGAGGAGGAGGAGGAGGAGGAGGAGGAAGCAGCAGACTGATTGCAAACATTTTTCTTGCCTTTTACATCCCATCAAGTTCTCATTCTCCGGCTGCCACTCACGAGGGTACTCCTGGATCCATTAATCCCCTGTCATTATCGTCCTCCAAAGGCAAGGAGCACTTCCTATCACAGCAAAGACAAATTAATTTAGTGGTTTGCCTGTCTGGGTGGCTAAAAATACACAGAGAGGCTTCCTCTCTGGCCAGCAGGGAGAACGTTCTCTGCTGAGCTATTCTTGGACCTAACGCCCCCCCAAGGAAAACATCCCAGAGAAATTAAGCACAGGAACACAATGATAGGAACCCCTCTGAGGTCATGGAGGGAGGTGCTGCTCCCCCTCTGCTCTGACCTGCTGAGACCACACCTGCAATACTGGGTCCAGTTTTGGGCTCCCCAGGTCAAGAGAGACAGAGACCTGCTGCAGAGAGCCCAACAGAGAGCCAGGAGGATGATCAGGGGACTTGAGCATCTCCCCTGTGGAGAGAGACTGAGAGCCCTGGGGCTGTTTGGTCTGGAGAAGAGAAGGCTGAGAGGGGATCTGGTCAATGCCTATCAATAGCTGAGGGGTGGGGGGCAAGGGGAGGGGGCCAAGCTCCTTTGGGTGGTGCACAGTGATAAGCCAAGGAACAATGGAGACAAACTGGAACAGAGAAGGTTTCAGCTCAACATGAGGAGAAACTGCCAATGGCATCCTGGCCTGCATCAGGAACAGTGTGGCCAGCAGGAGCAGCATTGTGCCCCTGGACTCAGCATTAGTTAGGCCACATGTTGAGTCCAGTTCTGGGCCCCTCAGTTTAGGAAGGAGGTTGAGCTGCTGGAAGGTGTCCAGAGAAGGGCAAGAAAGCTGGGGAGGGGTCTGGAGCACAGCCCTGTGAGGAGAGGCTGAGGGAGCTGGGGTTGCTTAGCCTGGAGAAGAGGAGGCTCAGGGGAGACCTTCTTGCTGTCTGCAACTCCCTGAAGGGAGGTTGTAGCCAGGTGGGGGTTGGTCTCTTCTGCCAGGCAAGCAGCCCCAGAACAAGAGGCCACAGTCTCAAGCTGTGCCAGGGGAGGTTTAGGCTGGATGTTAGGAAGAAGTTCTTCCCAGCAAGAGAGATTGGCCATTGGAATGTGCTGCCCAGGGAGGTGGTGGAGTTAGCATCCCTGGAGGTGTTTAGGAAGAGACTTGGATGGAGCACTTGGTGCCATGGTTTAGTTGATGAGATGGTGTTGGGTGATAGGTTGGACTTGATGATCTGAAAGGTCTTTTCCAACCTGGTCTATGCCATGCTATGCTATGCTATTATTTGCAGTGAGGGTGCCAGAGCCCTGGAGCAGGCTGCCCAGAGAGGTTGTGGAGTCTCCTTCTCTGGAGGCTTTCAAACCCCACCTGGATGCATTCCTGTGTGGACTGCCCTAGGTCATCCTGCTTTTAGCAGGGGGGTTGGACTTGACGATCTCTGGAGGTGCTGTCCCTCCTCTAATGTTCTGTGATTCCAGCTGTCAGCCACCATTCCTGTTAAACCATGTCCCAGACTGCCATGTCCACACATTTCTTGAACACCTCCAGAGACAGTGAGGCCATCACCTCCCTGGGCAGCCTGTTCCAATGCCAGACCAAATGGCTGAAACCTGTGATGCATCTGACAGCTCAGCAGACTGCTAGCTGGGAGATGAAATCAGTTCCCAAATGAGATTCATGGCTTCACAGAATGGTCAGGGCTGCAAGGAACCTCAAGGCTCAGCCAGTCCCAACCCCCCTGCCATGCCCAGGGACACCTCACACTCCAGCAGGTTGCTCACAGCCACATCCAGCCTGGCTGCAAACACCTCCAGGCAGGAGGCTTCCGCCACCTCCCTGGGCAACCTGTGCCAGGCTCTCACCAACCTCACTGCAAACAATTTCCCCCTAATCTCCAGTCTAGATCTGCCCTCCCCAGGCTTCAGTCCATTCCCTCTCATCCTATCACTCCAAGCCCTTGGGAAAAGTCCCTCCCAAGCTTTCTTGTAGCTCCCTTCAGGTACTTGAAGGCCACTCTGGAACCTGAAGCCTTCTCTTCTCCAGAGACTGAACCCTCTCAGCCTGTCCCCACAGTGGAGGTTCTCCAGCCCTCTGTCCAGCTTCTGGACCCACTCCATGTCCCTCCCTGTGCTGGGGGCACCAGAACTGGAGCCAGGTCTCCAGGTAGGATCTCACAAGGATAAAGAGGCAGAATCCCCTCCCTGTGCTGCTGCTCTCCCTGCTCTGGATGCAGCCCAGCACACAGCTGCCTGCTGGGCTGCCAGGGACCACTGCTGGCTCCTGGGGAGTTTGTCACCAGCTGACACCCCCAAGCCCTTCTCCTCCAGACTGCTCTCCAGCCATTCTTCTCCCAGCCTGGATTTGTGCTTGGGTTTGCCCCACCCCAGCTCTTTGCCCTTGCCGGAACTTCATGAGATGATCCCCCACAAATCCAGCATCCAGTGAGCCCTAGCAAGGCTGTGATGCACAGAAGTGTTATGCAAGCAAAGAAGGAATCTCTTGGGCAGGCAGCAGCTCTCACACTTAAGGACACTGCACTTCCAGCTAGCATCTTAAATTGCAGCAGACAGTAAACAGGACACTTAGCATCTCCACATGCTCCAGAGAGGTAAAAAAAAACAACCCATAAGGCAAAGCAGGGTGTCTGGCAGGTTGTGTATTTGCTGCTCTTTCAACTGCAGTCTCAAAGAGCTGGCTGCCAATGCTGAACACTGGGATAGTGAAGGATGGCTCAGGGCTGGCAGCCAGCCCAGGCTCCAGTGCCAGTGCAATGGTTGTGGACAAGAGACCATACAATTGTCAGGGTTGGAAGGGACCTCAAGGCTCAGCCAGTTCCAACCCCCCTGCCATGCCCAGGGACACCTCACACTCCAGCAGGTTGCTCACAGCCACATCCAGCCTGGCTGCAAACACCTCCAGGCAGGAAGCTTCCACCACCTGCCTGGGCAACCTCTGCCAGTCTCTCACCACCCTCATGGGCAACAACTTCTTCCTCACAGCCAATCTCAATCTACCCACTTCTAGTTTTGTTCCATTCCCCCCAGTCCTATCACTCCCTGACACCCTCAAAAGTCCCTCCCCAGCTTTCTTGTAGCCCCCTTCAGATACTGGAAGACCACAAGAAGGTCTCCTGGGAGCCTTCTCTTCTCCAGACTGAACAGCCTCAACTCTCTCAGTCTGTCTCCATAGCAGAGCAGCTCCAGCCCTCTGCTCATCCTCCTGGCCCTTCTCTGGACACCTTCCAGCACCTCCAGATCCTTCCTGTGCTAGGGGCTCCAGACCTGGCTGCAGTACTCCAGGTGGGGTCTCAGCAGAGTGGAGCAGAGGGGCAGAATCCCCTCCCTGGCCCTGCTGGCCACACTTCTCTTGCTGCAGCCCAGGCTCAGGTTGGCTTTCTGGGCTGCAAGTGCTCACTGCTGGCTCCTGTTGAGCTTCTCCTCCCCCAGCACCCCCAAGGCCTTTTCTTCAGGGCTGCTCTCCAGCCAGTCCCTGCCCAGCCTCTATCCATGCTTGGGATTACCCTGACCCAAGCACCAATTCTCCCTGGACCCTTCTGAACTCACTTAATGAACTGCTCACACACACACACACATAAAGAATAAGAGGAGGCCACAAAGATGCTGCAAGGGCTGGAGGACAGGCTCAGATTGTTGGGGTGGTTCAGCCTGGAGAAGAGAAGGCTCCAGGGAGACCTTCTGGTGGCCTTTCAGTACTTAAAGGAGCTGCTCAGAAAGCTGGGGCCAGACTTGCTAGCAGGGTCTGTTGTGACAGGGCAAGGGGTGATGGCTTACACTGAAAGGAGGAGATTTAAACTGGAGAGAAGGAAGACATCTCTCACTCTGAGAGAGGTGAGCCCCTGTGGTAGAAGCTCCAAACCTGGGAGCAACCTGCTCTAGCTGACTGTGTCCCAGCTCATTGCCAGGGGTTTGGGCAAGACGACTTCTAGAGGTCTGTCCCAAGCCAAACTCTTCCCTGACTCCATGAAACAGAGGTGGCTGGAGCAAACATCTTTGGTCCTGCCAAGCCCCACCTGCTGACATCTGAAAGCAAAGGCCCTCTGGCCAAACCTGTACCACACAGATGATCATACTGATGAATCACCCAGCTTCCTCAGGTACTTAGAACACCAGAACCAAAGGAGAAGCACCAGCTGTGTGCCTTAGGCAGCTCCAAACTCCAGCACAAACAACTGGAGTCATCTCCTGTACTTGGCTGTGTCTCCATCAGTGGGTGGGTGAACAGGTTGCAGCTACTTAGGTGATGTCAGAGCAGCAGGAGAGGGGAGGGGAGGCAAAGTGTGATTCAGTTTACCTACCTGCACTCACTCTGTCTCCCTTTTATCACCCACAAAGCAGATGATGATGTTATCCAAAGTGCCTGTGACTCACAGAATGACAGTGCTGGGTGGCCACCTGAACACCAAGGCAGCCACCCCAGGTTTGAGGCTCCTCTGGAGACACCCTGCAGGCCATTTGGTAGCTCAGAGAGCTCTCAAGCACCTTCACACAGTGGCCTGCTCAGAGCAAGAGCCTCACACACTCCTGCTTAGCCCTACCTGGGGGTGTTAGAGGCATTCACAGACACCAGCAAACCAAGCAAACCTGGGGTGCTTCACAAGAGCTTTGCCTCCTGGAGTCCTGACATGAGCTCCACATTTCTGCTTCAAAATGCCTGGCAGAGGAGACATTGCTGCCATAGAAACCTTGAACTCACATGGGGAGGGGAGAAAAATCAACTATTGACTCACCTGAGCAGGTGACCTCATTCCTGTTCATAGAATCATAGAACCAAGAAGCTTGGAAAAGACCTCAGAGATCATCAAGTCCAATCTGTGACCCAGCACCTCATGGCACCAAGTGCCACATCCAATCCCCTCTTGAACACCTCCAGGGATGGGGACTCCACCACCTCCCTGGGCAGCACATTCCAATGGCCAATCTCTCTTGCTGGGAAGAATTTCTTCCTCACCTCCAGCCTAAACCTCCCCTGGCACAGCTTGAGACTGTGTCCTCTTGTTCTGGGGCTGCTTGCCTGGGAGAAGAGACCAACTCGGAATGGAATGGAATGGAATGGAATGGAATGGAATGGAATGGAATGGAATGGAATGGAATGGAATGGAATGGAATGAACCAGGTTGGAAGAGACCTCAGAGATCATCAAGTCCAACCTATCACCCAGCACCATCTCATCAACTAAACCATGGCACCAAGCACCCCAGCCAGGCTCTTCCTAAACACCTCCAGGGATGCTAACTCCACCACCTCCCTGGGCAGCACATCCCAATGGCTAACAACTCTCTCTGGGAAGAACTTCTTCCTAACATCCAGCCTAAACCTCCCCTGGCACAGCTTGAGACTCTGTCCTCTTGTTCTGGTGCTGGGTGCCTGGGAGAAGAGACCAACCCCCACCTGGCTACAACCTCCCTGCAGGGAGTTGCAGACAGCAAGAAGGTCTCCCCTGAGCCTCCTCTTCTCCAGGCTAAGCAACCCCAGCTCCCTCAGCCTCTCCTCACAGGGCTGTGCTCCAGACCCCTCCCCAGCTTTCTTGCCCTTCTCTGGACACCTTCCAGCAGCTCAACAGCTTTACTAACCTGAGGAGCCCAGGACTGGACACAGGACTCAAGGTGTGGCCTAAGCAGTGCTGAGCCCAGGGGCAGAAGTACCTCCCTGCTCCTGCTGGCCACACTGCTAGATTAGATTCTGTCTCATACCTTAGATTCTGTCTCATACATTACATTCCCTTTTATACACTAGATTATCCCTGGAGGTGTTAAAGAGGGGACTGGATGTGGCACTTGGTGCCATGGTCTAGTCATGAGGTCTGTGGTGACAGGTTGGACTTGATGATCTTTGAGGTCTCTTCCAACCTTGGTGATTCTGTGATCTGTGATCAGATTCCCTCTCACCCCTTAGACTCTCCCTCACCCCTTAGACCCTCCCTCACCCCTTAGACTCTCTCCCACACCTTTGAGTCTCACACCTTAGCTTCTTCCTCACACCTTAGACTCCCTCTCACACCTTAGACTCCACCTCACACCTTAGACTCCACCTCACACCTTAGACTCCACCTCACACCTTAGACTCCACCTCATAGTTTAGACTCTCTCTCATTCCTGCCTCACAAAGAAATATTTTGCAGGACCCTGGGTAATTAAAGCAATAAAGCAGGAGTGAAAGCCTGGCCTGGTGCCACCTTTTAAGCAGCACCACTGTGGCTGGGGTGTTGCATTAACAGCTGCTAGCCTGTTGCAGGGAGGGGGGTGAGGGGAGAGCAAGAGGAGAAGCAGCAAGAGCAGAAAGAGCAAGTGGGGAGCAGCTGATATTTTCCATCAACAGTGGAAATAACAGTGGAGTGCTTTCAGTGCTCAGCCTTCAGAGTGGCAGTGCTCTTCACTAACACAGCTACCTGCCTGCCCCTTCTGCAGCCCTGCTAAATCAGCTGCATTTGTTCTAGGCAAAGCTTCTTTACCAAGTACTGCATCCAGCGTGGCTCAGCACCCAGGGAGGAGGCCACTAAGGGCAAAGGAAAAATGGCTCAAGGGGGATGCTGGGAGAAGAAATGCCTCTTCAGGCTAGAAATTGCTCACCACAGCAGCTCCTGGCCAAGCTAGGAGGGATCTGGAGGTGGTTTGGGTCATCTGCTTCTGCTCAGCCCAGGGTACTTCATACTTTGTCCCATTGAAGGCATGTTGGTGTCCTCAGAGGTCAAAAAGGTGGGGTGGGGATCACAGGCTCCTGGAGGGAGAAGTAGACAGCTCAAAAAGTGGTCTCAGTCAGGACATCCTAACCATCCTCCTCCCCTGAGCCTCCCCTTCTGCAGGCTAAGCAACCCCAGCTCCCTCAGCCTCTCCTCACAGGGCTGTGCTCCAGACCCCTCCCCAGCTTTCTTGCCCTTCTCTGGACACCTTCCAGCAGCTCAACATCTTTCCTAACCTGAGGGGCCCAGAACTGGACACAGGACTCAAAGTGAGACCTAACCAGTGCTGAGTCCAGGGGCACAATGACCTCCGGGCTCCTGCTGGCCACACTGTTCCTAATGCAGGCCAGGATGCCATTGGCCTCCTTGGCCACCTGGGCACACTGCAGGCTCATGTTCAGCCTACCATCAACCAGCACCCCCAGGTGCCTCTCTGCCTGGCTGCTCTCAGCCACTCTGACCCCAGCCTGTAGCTCTGCCTGGGGTTGTTGTGGCCAATGTGCAGAACCTGGCACTTGGATGTGTTCAATCTCCTGCCCTTGGCCTCTGCCCATCTGCCCAGCCTGTTGAGGTCCCTCTGCAGAGCTCTCTACCCTCCAGCAGATCAACTCCTGCCCCCAGCTTGGTGTCATCTGCAAACTTACTGCTGATGGACTCAATGCCCTCATCCAGATCATCAATGAAGATGTGAAAGAGCTCAGGGCCCAGCACTGATCCCTGGGGGACTCCACTGATCCCTGGGGGACTCCACTGATCCCTGGCTGCCAGCTGGCTGTGGCACCATTCACCACCACTCTCTGGGCTCAGCCTCCAGCCAGTTCCTAACCCAGCTCAGAGTGCTGCTGTCCCAGCCAGGGGCTGGCAGCTTGGCCAGCAGTTTGCTCACCTCTCCTGGTTATTTAAAGCTGAGTGAAGCTCCTGGAGCCTTTTAAATGCTCAGGGCTTCAGGTTTCATTAGTGGTTACTCTCACCTGTCATTATCTTCTGCTCTAGTCTCTGTGCCCTGATCCCTTTGATCCATTTACTGCAAGATCCACTTAACTGCAGTCCCCCAAGCCCTCAGTCTTCGATGCAACACCCGACCAGCCCGTCGCTGGAGCCTCTTCCCTTCTGCCAAAGAGCCCTCCAGCAGCAGCCTCATGTTCCAGCCAAACCCTTCTCCAAGGCCCCTTCACACTCAGGCAGAGCCTGCAAACTCTCTTTCAATCAGTCCTCAGGTTCTCTTATGTGCAAGTAGCTCTTGTCCCCACAGCACCGTGGCCCTCCTGGGCTGGGGACAAAGCCTCTCCCTGCACCCAGAGTGGTGTTTGTGAGCCAGGGTGCATTAACCTTTCCTCTCAGCAGCCTGCAGGTGGAGAACAATGTTGATCCAAAAAGCCACCAAAGGCTCTGATAGCCAGGTGAGAGCACACAGCGTGGCTTAAGGCTGGTGGAGCTGCCCCGGGGTGATTTGATGAGGGACATCATAATCACAGGAGAAGTGTTTGGAGTGTGTCTACAGAGCTCTTCAAAGCACCAGGCAGCAGCAGCAGCTCATTTTCTCTGTTCTGCCAGAGCCCCTGTGAACTTCTGGAGGCATGAATACCTGCCCCAGAGTCATTAAGGCTGGAGAAGACAGAGCTCTAAGATCACCAAGTCCAGCCCTTGACCTAACGCCACCATGGCCACTCAACCACCTCCTGAGGGGCCAGGGCTGTGCCTTTGTGGAGCACCTCCATGGGAAGCCTCACCCCTGGGGGGGTTTGCAGGTCAGGCTGGATGTGGCTGTGAGCAGCCTGCTCTGGTGTGAGGTTAATGTGCTGCCCAGGGAGGTGGTGGAGTCCCCATCCCTGCAGGCCATTCAAGAGGGCACTGGACGTGGCACTTGGTGCCATGGTTTAGTAGTCAGGAGGTGTTGGGTGACAGGTCGGACTTGATGACCTTTGAGGTCTCTTCCAAACTTGGTGATCACAGTATCACAGTACAACTAAGGTTGGAAGAGACCTCGAGGATCATTGAGTCCAACCTGTCACCACAGACCTCATGACTAAACCATGGCACCAAGTGCCACATCCAATCCCCTCTGGAACACCTCCAGGGATGGGGACTCCACCACCTCCCTGGGCAGCACATCCCAATGGCTAACAACTGTTTCTGGGAAGAACTTTCTCCTCACCTCCAGCTGGGGAGGGACTTTTGAGGGTGTCAGGGAGGGATGGGACTGGGGGGTGTATGGAGCAAAACTAGAAATGGGGAGATCGAGATTGGATGTGAGGAAGAAGTTGTTGCCCATGAGGGTGGTGAGAGCCTGGCACAGGTTGCCCAGGGAGGTGGTGGAAGCCTCCTGCCTGGAGGTGTTTGCAGCCAGGCTGGATGTGGCTGTGAGCAACCTGCTGCAGTGTGAGGTGTCCCTGCCCATGGCAGGGGGGTTGGAGCTGGCTGGCCCTTGGGGTGGACAAGAGTGACAAGGCTGTGATGATTATCCAAGGTTTCAAAGCCCAGGAGGGATGGGGGGAGGCTAGAAAATGTCAGAGGCCTCGCTGCAGCCGTGCCACAGGCTGCCTTGTGGGCAAATTAACCCAGCTGGGAGAGTTCACTCAGGCTCATCAGGGTAATGAAATGTGATATCCACTGGAGAAGGCAGGAGCAGGGCCACGCTCCACTCTGCTGCAGCAGCCATGCCCTTTAGACAAAAGACTCCCTGGTGAAATGCAAAACATCTTGGGGATGGAGGGGGTTCAAACAGGAGCCAAGGTCAGCCAGCTCACAACCATCCCACCAGAGCCTTCCTCCTCCTCCTCTTGGTGCCCCATGGACACGGGGCAGCCTGTACTGGGGGAGGGGGTGCTGGGAAGATCACAGTCACAGAATGGTACAGGCTGGAAGGGGCCTGCAGAGACCATCCAGCCCAACCCCCCAGCCAAAGCAGCATCACCTGAGGGTAGTCAGCACAGGAATGCATCCAGGTGGGGTTTGAAAGCCTTCAGAGAAAGAAGACTCCACAACCTCCCTGGGCAGCCTGCTCCAGGGCTCTGGCACCCTCACTGCAAAGAAGTTTCTCCTCATGTTGAGCTGAAACCTTCTCTGTTCCAGTTTGTCTCCATTGCTCCTTGGCTTAGCACTGTGCACCACCCAAAGGAGCTTGGCCTAGGATAGGATAGGATAGGATAGGATAGGATAGGATAGGATAGGATAGGATAGGATAGGATAGGATAGGATAAACCAGGTTGGAAAAGACCTTTGAGAATAGAATAGAATAGAATAGAATAGAATAGAATAGAATAGAATAGAATAGAATAGAATAGAATAGAATAGAATAGAATAGAATAGAATAGAATAGAATAGAATAGAATAGAATAGGAATTAACCAGGTTGGAAGAGACCTCAGAGATCATCAAGTCCAACCTATCACCCAGCACCATCTGATCAACTAAACCATGGCACCAAGCACCCCAGCCAGGCCCTTCCTAAACACCTCCAGGGCTGGGGACTCCACCACCTCCCTGGGCAGCACATCCCAATGGCCAATCTCTCTTCCTGGGAAGAACTTCTTCCTAACATCCAGCCTAAACCTCCCCTGGCACAGCTTGAGACTGTGTCCTCTTGTTCTGGTGCTGCTTGCCTGGCAGAAGAGACCAACCCCCACCTGGCTACAACCTCCCTTCAGGGAGTTGGAGACAGCAAGAAGGTCTCCCCTGAGCCTCCTCTTCTCCAGGCTAAGCAACCCCAGCTCCCTCAGCCTCTCCTCCCAGGGCTGTGCTCCAAACCCCTCACCAGATATCAGCCCCAGGGAGAGGAGAAAACAGAGCTCACAGCTTCCACTTTGCTTTTCACACCTTCCCTCACAGAGGAAAAGCTGTGTGAAGCTGTTGGGGGAAGCAAACACATCCCACACTCCCCATGAGGGAGCCCTCCACAAGAGAATCCTCACTTGCTGGGCTTGGGCAGGGGAAAAGAAGGGAACTCATTTGTGGTATCCTTTCTTTGGTGCTTTCTTGGCTGTCATTGATTTGAAGGAGGTGATGTCCAAGGATGTAAACATTTTGTCCAGCCAAGGCTGGGCTGCTGTGACACAGTGCTGGCTTTCAGAGGGTCACAGAATTGCTTTGCTTGGAAAAGGTCTCCAAGATCCTGGAGTCCAACCATCATCCTAACACCACCCTGGCCATTAAACCATGGCCACACTGCCATGGCCACACCTTGCTTCAACACCTCCAGGGACAGAGACACCACCACCCCCCTAAGCAGCCTGTGCCAATCCCTGAGCACTCTTGCAGGAAAGAAATTGCTCCTAATCTCCAACCTAAACCTTCTCTGGTGCAGCCTGAGGCCAATCCCTCTCATTCTAGCGCTTGATAGTAGGGAGATGGGGCCAACCTCTACCTCACTCCACCCTCCTTTCAGGGCCCTGTGGAGAGCAATGAGGTCTCCCCTCAGCCTCCTCTCTCCAGACTACACACCCCCAGCTCCCTCAGCTGCTGCTCACCAGCCCTGCTCTCCACACCCTTCCCCATCTTCTAGTTTTGCTCCATTCCCCCCAGTCCTATCACTCCCTGACACTCTCAAAAGTCCCTCCCCAGCTTTCTTGTAGCCCCCTTCAGATCCTGGAAGGCCACAATTAGGTCTCCTCGGAGCCTTCTCTTCTCCAGACTGAACAGCCCCAGCTCCCTCAGTCTGTCTCCATAGCAGAGGAGCTGCAGCCCTCTGTTGTTGCTGCTGGGAGGGTGCAGGAGATGCTTTTGAGGTCAGTCATGGAAGTGGAGCCCTCATTGCTCCCCACAACTCCCTGAAAGGAGATTGGAGTGAGGTGGAGGTTGGTCTGTGCTCAGTTTTGGGCTTCTCACTGCAAGAAAGACACTGAGGTGCTGGAGCATGGCCAGAGAAGGGCAACAAAGCTGGGGAAGGGTGTGGAGAGCAGCGCTGGTAAGCAGCAGCTGAGGGAGCTGGGGTTGTGTTGTCTGGAGAAGAGGAGGCTGAGGGGA
Organism: Melanerpes aurifrons; assembly: GCA_011125475.1. NCBI lineage: Eukaryota > Metazoa > Chordata > Aves > Piciformes > Picidae > Melanerpes > Melanerpes aurifrons. The sequence continues at coordinate 41,020,156 of WWNC01000002.1, forward strand.
GACCTCTTGCTCTCTACAACAACCTGAAAGGAGGTTGGAGTGAGGTAGAGGTTGGTCCCATCTCCCTACTATCACTCCCTGACACCCTCAAAAGGCCCTCCCCAGCCCTCCTGTAGCCCCCTTCAGATACTGCAAGGCCACAAGAAGGTCTCCTCAGAGCTTTTTCCTCTCTGCACTGAACAGCCCCAACTCTCTCAGTCTGTCCTCATAGCAGAGGTGCTCCAGCCCTCTGCTCATCCTCGTGGCCCTGCTCTGGACACCTTCCAGCCCCTCCAGATCCTTCCTGTAGTGTGAGCTTTAGGAAGGGCTTCTGGAGGCAGGGAGCAGCTCAGCTTTGGGCAGCTGCATCAATCGGAGCCTTTCCCTGGCCGGGTGCTAACAAGAACTGAACGCCTCTTTCCCTTCCAGTTAGCGTTTGCCTCTGTCACAGGCTGCTGCTCCCTTCTCCCCACCTTTCCTGCTGTCTCCAGGACATGGCCACAGCGATTGTCAGCTCGCATTACCCTGCTCACCCGTCCGAGCCGCAGCCCTCTCCGCGGCGCTGCCCCACGCCAGCTGCTGCTGCGGAGCGCTCGGCACTGCTCCTACCCGACCGCGATGGAACAGCTCCACCGCGAGGGACACGTCTCCCCTGCAGGAGGACAGCTCCTTCCCTTCAGCACTTGGTCGTCTTTCTCGTCCCGGCTTGCACACCTCTGAATGTTACACTTGGAGACAACCTGCGTTGGTGTGTTCCGGGGAGGGGGGGTGGGGAAATCAGTGAGTCCAGCAGGTCTAGGGAGAGCCTCCTCCTCCTCCTCCTCCTCTGCTCTGCCCTGCTGAGACCACACCTGGAGTATTGTGTCCAGATTTGGGCTCCCCAGTTCAAGAGAGACAGAGACCTGCTGGAGAGAGTCCAACAGAGAGCCAGGAGGATGCTCAGGGGACTTGAGCATCTCCCCTGTGGAGAGAGACTGAGAGCCCTGGGGCTGTTGAGTCTGGAGAAGAGAAGGCTGAGAGGGGAGCTGATCAATGTCTATCAATAGCTGAGGGGTGGGTTTCAGGGTGAAGGTGCCAGGCTCCTCTTGACACTGCCCAGTGATAGGACAAGGAACAACAGGTACAAGCTGGGACACAGGAGGTTCCACCTCAACTTGAGGAGAAACCTCTTTCCAGTGAGGGTGCCAGAGCCCTGGAGCAGGCTGCCCAGAGAGGTTGTGGAGTCTCCTTCTCTGGAGGCTTTCAAAACCCACCTGGATGCATTCCTGGAATCACAGAATTGTCAGGGCTGGAAGGGACCTCAAGGCTCAGCCAGTCCCAACCCCCCTGCCATGGGCAGGGACACCTCACACCACAGCAGGTTGCTCACAGCCACATCCAGCCTGGCTGCAAACACCTCCAGGCAGGAGGCTTCCACCACCTCCCTGGGCAACCTGTGCCAGGCTCTCACCACCCTCCTGGGGAACAACTTCTTCCTCACATCCAATCTCAATCTACTCACTTCTAGTTTTGCTCCATTCCCCCCCAGGAAGGAGGGAGGAGGAGAGGAGGAGAGGAGGAGAGGAGGAGAGGAGGAGAGGAGGAGAGGAGGAGAGGAGGAGAGGAGGGAGAGGAGGAGAGGAGAGGAGAGGAGGAGAGGAGGAGAGGAGGAGAGGAGGAGAGGAGATCATCAAGTCCAACCTATCACCCAACACCATCTAATCAACTAAACTATGGCACCAAGCACCCCAGCCAGGCTCTTCCTAAACACCTCCAGGGATGATGACTCCAGGAAGGGCTACAAGAGAGTACAGGCTGACTTACCAGTGCCATTCAGTGACTTGTAGCCTTGGATTTGTTCTTCCTCTTCTCCTGCAAATGGAAATAGTCCTTTGAGGACATGAACATGAGGAAGCAGTAATGTGTCCTCATGGCCAAGAAGGCCAGCAGGATCCTGGGGTGCATTCAGGAGAGTGTGGCCAAGAGGACAGGAGAGGCTCTCCTCCCCTTCTGCTCTGTCCTAGTGAGGCCACTTATGGAGTACTGGGTGTAGTTCTGAGCTCCCCAATTCAAGGTGGACAGGAAACTGATGGAGGGAGTCTAGAGGAGGCTACAAAGATGCTGAGGGGCCTGGAGCATCTCTGTGAGGAGGGAAGGCTGAGAGCCCTGGGGCTGTTGAGGCTGGAGAAGAGCAGCCCCAGAGGGGATCTGAGCAATGCTTGTCAACAGCTGAATGGCAGGTGTCAGGAGGATGGGGTCAGACTCTTGTCAGTGGTGCCCAGGGGCAGCACAAGAGGCAGTGGGCACAAACTGGAACCCAGGAGGTGCCATCTGAACAGAAGAAGACAATTCTGTGCTGTGAGGGTGCTGGAGCCCTGGAGGAGGCTGCCCAGAGAGGTTGTGGAGTCTCCTTCTCTGCAGAGATTCCAACCCCACCTGGCCACTGTGCTCCTGGGCAAGCTGCTGTGGGGGCTGCTACTTTAGCAGGGGATTGGACTGGATGATCTCCAGAGGTCCCTTCCAACCCACCCCATGCTGGGATTCTGTGATTCTACCAACTCCTGCAGCCCCAAAAAGGAGAGCTCTAAAGAACATGGCACTTACTGCAGCAGGGAAGCCTTCCCTGGCCTCTAATCACTTCCAGAGCCTATCTTCCAAAGCCTTCTCTTTGTGCTGGACCTCCCTTCCTGCTCTCCAGAGGGCTCCAGACAATGTGCCAGCTCCCACAGATGCATCCAACACACTCCTCTCACCCCATGGCAAAGGACAGGACAAGCCAGGCCAGACTGAGACCAGCTGGAAGCCTTCCTCCTGCAGCAGAGATAAGCAGAGGGCACCCTGAGACACTTAGATGAACAAAAGATGTGGCTGTGGAAAAGGACTTGGGGGATGCTGGTGGATGAGAAGCTGAGCATGAGCAGGCAGTGTGAGCTTGCAGCACAGGAGGCAAATCACGTCCAAAGCAGCAGACCCAGAGAGGTGATTCTGCCACTTGAGTCTGCTCCACTGGGACCTCACCTGGAGCAGTGTGTCCAGGTCTGGAGCCCTCAATATATAGAAGGACAAGGATCTGATGGAGAGGGTCCAGAGGAGGGCCACGAGGATCATTAGGGGGTTGGAGCAGCTCTGTAATGAGGATGAGCTGGGGGTGTTCAGCCTGGAGAAGAGGAGGCTCCAGGGAGGCCTAATAGCAGCCTGCCAGTACCTGAAGGTGGACTGCAGGAAGGATGGAGAGATTGTCTGCAAAGGCCTGCAGGGACAGGACAAGGGGCAATGGCTTCAAACCAGAGAAGGGCAGATTTAGAGTGGATATCATGAAGAAGTTCTCTACTCTGAGGGTGGTGAAACACTGGAACAGATTGCCAGGGAGGTGGTTGAGGCCCCATCCCTGGAGATATTGAAGGTGAGGCTGGATGGGCCCCTGAGGAACCTGATCTAGCTGGGGATGTCCCTGCTGGCTGCGGGGAGGGCAGACTGGATGACCTCTGGGGGTCCCTTCTGGCCTGGCCCATTCTCTGCTTAATTGGACGCTGCTGTCCCCTCCCCATGGCATGGAGGGGACTTAGCCAAGGCTGGGCTGGCTTGCAGAGTTCAGCTCTCTTCCTGCCTGCCTTCCAGGGCAGGGGAAATTTGCAGCATAATTACCATGAAATATTTGTTGGCTGCCTGCGGAAATAGCGACGGAGGGGGAATAGAAAGCAAGTTATGAAGGCAGGCTTCCAGGTGGGGATTTACTGCCCTCCAACACCTCTCTCACAGAGCCTGCATGGAAAGGAAGAAGGCAGGCATGAAAGCCATTTTGGGGGTACTGCTGCAGGAAAAGGGGAGGCAAGTGGAGCGAGTTAAAATGCGGTGTGCTGGGAGACAGACTGGCACTCGACTTGGAATACACAAGGAGCTCACTCACAGCTGCAAAGGGCTCACTGAAGTCCAGGTTGCTTTTAGCCTTCCCTGAAAAGGGCTCCTTGAAATCCAGGTTGCTTTTAACCTTCCCAGGAAAGGGCTCCTTGAAATCCAGGTTGCTTTTAACCTTCCCTGCAAAGGGCTCCTTGAAGTCCAGGTTGCTTTTAACCTTCCCAGGAAAGAGCTCACTAAAGTCCAGGTTGCTTTTAACCTTCCCAGGAAAGAGCTCACTAAAGTCCAGGTTGCTTTTAACCTTCCCTGGAAAGGGCTCCTTGAAATCCAGGTTGGTTTTAACCTTCCCTGCAAAGGGCTCCTTGAAGTCCAGGTTGCTTTTAACCTTCCCAGGAAAGGGCTCACTAAAGTCCAGGTTGCTTTTAACCTTCCCTGCAAAGGGCTCACTGAAGTCCAGACTCTTTTTAAGCCTTCCCAGGAAAGGGCTCCTTGAAGTCCAGGTTGCTTTTAACCTTCCCTGAAAAGGGCTCCTTGAAATCCAGGTTGCTTTTAACCTTCCCTGCAAAGGGCTCCTTGAAATCCAGGTTGCTTTTAACCTTCCCTGCAAAGGGCTCCTTGAAATCCAGGTTGCTTTTAACCTTCCCTGGAAAGGGCTCCTTGAAATCCAGGTTGGTTTTAACCTTCCCTGCAAAGGGCTCACTGAAGTCCAGACTCTTTTTAAGCCTTCCCAGGAAAGGGCTCCTTGAAGTCCAGGTTGCTTTTAACCTTCCCTGGAAAGGGCTGAATCATAGAATTGTCAGGGCTGGAAGGGACCTCAAGGATCAGACAGTTCCAACCCCCCTGCCATGCCCAGGGACACCTCACACCACAGCAGGTTGCTCACAGCCACATCCAGCCTGGCTGCAAACACCTCCAGGCAGGAGGCTTCCACCACCTCCCTGGGCAACCTGTGCCAGGCTCTCACCACCCTCATGGGGAACAACTTCTTCCTCACAGCCAATCTCAATCTACCCACTTCTAGTTTTGCTCCATTCCCCCCAGTCCTATCACTCCCTGACACCCTCAAAAGTCCCTCCCCAGCTTTCTTGGAGCCCCCTTCAGACACTGGAAGGCCACCAGAAGGTCTCCTGGGAGCCTTCTCTCCTCCAGACTGAACAACCCCAACTCTCTCAGTCTGTCTCCTTAGCAGAGCAGCTCCAGCCCTCTGCTCATCCTCCTGGCCCTTCTCTGGACACCTTCCAGCACCTCCAGATCCTTCTTGTACCAGGGGCTCCAGAACTGGATGCAGCACTCCAGGTGGGGTCTCAGCAGAGCAATGTTCCCAAAAGCACAGCAACCCCTTGAGCCCAGGTTTCAAGGTGAGGTCACACAACCTGGAGCTGACTCTCCACAGTGAAAAAGGAGGAGCTGCATTCCATGAAGCACTTCAGTCTTTAGGTTGTCACTCAGCTTACTCAATCCCAGACTCCTTGCTCCTGGTTGCAGACAGTGTTTGGTCCAGCTGGGGCCATGGGCAGTCCCTCCTGGAGCAGTTCAGTGCACCTAGCAGCTGAACCATCCCTTCAGATTCGTTCAAGCCACTGCTCTTGACCACAGGATAAGAGAAGGTGCTTCAGTTTCAGGGTCTGTGCTGCTCTGGGCTCAAGGCCAGCTCTCAGGGCTGCAATATCCTCTTGCAACTCCACTTGCTGATGCAGGCACAAGCTGCCTCACTTCTCTTAATTACTGCTTGTTCCCCAAATGAAGATCACTTCATTAGGCTGCAGCTTCACATTTTCTTCCTTCATTCCTCCCCAGCTTCATTTCCTTTGAGAAGCTCCCAGAACTTGACTCCCTGGTCCAACTTTAACATGCAAAAAACAACCCCACCCCCAAAAAAAAATACCACATTGTGCCTGTCTCTCTGAATCCAAGCATTTGCATGTGCAGCTCTGAACCCTCAGTACAAAGCAGATGTTGTCCCAGCAGCATAGAAGCTGAGGTGGCAGAGGCAAAAAGCCAGAAGCAAACCCAAAGAGGTTGAGCATTCAGAGCCAGCTTCTCCTTGGTGATAAGAGTGAGAGGAAAGAGCCTGAAACTCCGTGCCAGGGGAGGTTCAGATGGGGTGCTAGGGAAAATTTCTTCACAGGAAGGGTTTTCAGGTGCTGGCACAGGCTGCCAGGATGGTGGTGGAATCACCAGCCCTGGAGGTGTTCAAGAGGGGATTGGATGTGGCACTTGGAGCCATGGTTTACTCATGAGATCTGTGGTGACAGGTTGGACTTGGTGATCTTTGAGGTCTCTTCCAACCTTGGTGATACTGTGATACTGAGCTGAGGCCCCAGCAGGGCAGAGTAGAGAGGGAGGAGAACCTCCCTCAACCTGCTGGCCACATCCTTCTGGATGCACCCCAGGAACCCCCCTGTGTTGATAGGTTGGACTTGATGATCCTCGAGGTCTCTTCAACCTTAGTGATACTGTGATACTGTGATCCCATTAGCCTCAGTTTGGAAATAAGCTGAGAATGTCTCTCAGGTCACCAAAGCCAGGAAGTGGAGGCAGGTTGGACTTGCTGATCTTTGAGGTCTCTTCCAACCTTATTGATTCTCTGATGAAATTTCCCCTCAGCACGAGGAGAAACCTCTTCGGTGTGAGGCTGCTGGAGCCCTGGAGCAGGCTGCCCAGAGAGGGGTTCCACAGTATCACAGCATCACTAAGGTTGGAAGAGACCTCGAGGATCATCAAGTCCAACCTGTCACCACAGACCTCATGACTAGACCATGGCACCAAGTGCCACATCCAATCCCCTCTTGAACACCTCCAGGGATGGGGACTCCACCACCTCCCTGGGCAGCACATTCCAATGACCAATGACTCGCTCGGTGAAGAACTTCTTCCTCACCTCCAGCCTAAACCTCCCCTGGCACAGCTTGAGACTGTGGCCTCTTGTTCTGGGGCTGCTTGCCTGGGACAAGAGACCAACCCCCACCTGGCTACAACCACCTTTCAGGTAGTTGTAGAGGGCAATGAGGTCACCCCTGAGCCTCCTCTTCTCCAGGCTAAGCAACCCCAGCTCCCTCAGCCTCTCCTCACAGGGCTGTGTTCCAAACCCCTCACCAACTTTGTTGCCCTTCTCTGGACACCTTTCAGCATCTCAACATCTTTCCTAACCTGAGGGGCCCAGAACTGGACACAGGACTCAAGGTGTGGCCTAACCAATGCTGAGTCCAGGGGTACAATGACCTCCCTGCTCCTGCTGGCCACACTCTTCCTGATGCAGGCCAGGATGCCATTGGCCCTTTTGGCTGCCTGGGCACACTGCAGGCTCATGTTCAGCCTACCATCAACCAGCACCCCCAGGTCCCTCTCTGCCTGGCTGCTCTCAGCCACTCTAACCCCAGCCTGTAGCACTGCCTGGGGTTGCTGTGGCCAATGTGCAGAACCTGGCACTTGGATGTGTTCAATCTCCTGCCCTTGGACTCTGCCCATCTGTCCAGCCTGTTGAGGTCCCTCTGCAGAGCCTCTCCAACCCTCCAGCAGATCAACTCCTGCCCCCAGCTTGGTGTCGTCAGCAAACTTACTGCTGATGGACTCCATCCCCTCATCCAGATCATCAATAAAGATGTTAAAAGATGTTTTCCTGGAAGGGATGAGAGCAGCCAGCTCTGTGTGCTCAACCTTGCTCTCCCCGGGGGGGAGAGGGCATCTCTGGCCTGGCCCATCCGCGGGGCTGTTTCCTGAGCCGCCGGTGGAAGGCGGCAGACGTTCCAGGGAGTTGGGAAGTGGTGTCATCTCCTTCCTGCCAGCTGACCCTGCCCTGAGGTAGCTCTTCCTTTGGTCAGATTAACCTAAAGAACTAAACAGGCTCAGGGAGACTCCCTGAGGTGGTGAGATTTGCCACCCCTTCCTCTTGGATGTATCGAAGTTCTCCACACCATGAGGCATCAAATTGCTTTGGTCAGAAGAGACCTTTATGAGCATAGAACTGTCAGGGCTGGAAGGGACCTCAAGGCTCAGCCAGTTCCAACCCCCCTGCCATGGGCAGGGACACCTCACACTGCAGCAGGCTGCTCACAGCCACATCCAGCCTGGCTGCAAACACCTCCAGGCAGGAGGCTTCACCAAGCCCAGCCCTTAACCCAGCACTGCTAAGCTACCACTGGACAATGTCCCTAAGTGTTTTGAACACTTTCAGGGATGGGGACTCCAACACTGCCCTGGGCAGCCTGATCCAGAGCTTAACCACTCTTCCAGGGCAGAAATTTTTCCCAGTATCCAACCTAAATCTTCCTGGTGCCATTCCCTCTCCTCCTCTCAGTTGTTCCTAGGCAGAGCAGAGCAACACTCACTGGGCTACAACCACCTTACAGTGAGTTGTAGGGAGGGAGGTCTGGCCTCAGCCTCCTTTTACCTCCAGGCTGAACACCCCCAGCTCACTCAGCTGCTCCTCACCAGCCCTGTTCTCCAAACCCTTCACCAGTTTCATTGCCCTTCTCTGGACCTGCTCCAGCACCTCCATGTCCTTCTTGGAGTAAGGAGGCCAAAACTGAACCCAGCACTCAAGCTGTGGCCTCACCATCGCTGAGCACAGGGAGACAATCACTGCCCTGCTCCTGCTGGCCACTCCATTGCTGATCCAGGCCAGGACAATGGTGGCCTCTTGGCCAGCTGGGTGCTCAACCAGCACCCCCAGGTCTTTTCCCACCAGGCAGCTCTCCAGCCACTCTGCCCCAAGCCTGGAGCACTGCATCCCACCACAAAGGGTGGGGATGGGAAGGAGGAACAATATCAGCAAGGTCATTTTCTCTGGGCTGAGGAAGGGAGCAGGGAGGGGAAGCTGCCCTTTTGCTGTCACTTTTGGCTCCCGTTCCTGACGTTGAAACCCCAAGCTAATGATGATAGATGGGTTCAGCCCTGCTCTTGGGGGCTGGATACTAATGGAAATTACTTAATGGTCAAAAGCTGTCACGGGGAGCACTGATTAATTAGTAGAATTAGGAGGAGAGTGACTCCACCAGCACGTCAGCTCCTAATAATAGAGCCCAAGGCAGCCGGGGAGCGGAGCCAGAGCCGGGAGCCAGCTCACCTTCACTGCGAGCAGCAAAGGCAAAAGCTCCTCCAGAGGGCTGCTCCCCACCTCCTGCTAGGAAGGGAAGTGTCCTCCACATGTTGAGGAGCCACAGGGCCAGCTTGTGGTGCAGAAGAGTGCCTTGGAGGGGGCTCCTCTCTGCTGCAGACTGATGATGAAGAAGGTCAGCAGAGAGAAGCAGTGCCCTGGAGGGGGCTCATCTCTGCCAGCCCCAGAGCAGGGCTGCAGGTTGGGGATGAAGGTCAGCAGCTGGGTGCTCTGTGGAGCAGTGCCCTGGAGGGGGCTCATCTCTGCCAGCCCCAGAGCATGGCTGCAGGTTGGGGATGAAGGTCAGCAGCTGGGTGCTCTGTGGAGCAGTGCCCTGGAGGGGAATCTTCTCTGCCAGCCCCAGAGCAGGGCTGCAGGTTGGGGATGAAGGTCAGCAGCTGGGGCTCTGCAGTCTGTGGAGCAGTGCCCTCAGCAGCTGGGTGCTCTCTTCTCTGCCAGCCCCAGAGCAGGGCTGCAGGTTGGGGATGAAGGTCAGCAGCTGGGTGCTCTGAGGAGCAGTGCCCTGGAGGGGAATCCTCTCTGCCAGCCCCAGAGCAGGGCTGCAGGTTGGGGATGAAGGTCAGCAGCTGGGTGCTCTGAGGAGCAGTGCTCTGGAGGGGGCTCCTCTCTGCCAGCCCCAGAGCAGGGCTGAACCCATCTATCTTCATTAGCTTTGAGTTTCAACGTCATGAACAGGAGCCAAAAGTGACAGCACAAGGGCACTGCTCCTCAGAGCACCCAGCTGCTGAGCTTCTCCATCCCCAACCTGCAGCCTTGCTCTGTAGAGCAGTGCCCTGGAGGGGGCTCCTCTCTGCCAGCCCCAGAGCAAGGCTGCAGGTTGGGGATGGAGAAGCTCAGCAGCTGGGTGCTCTGAGGAGCAGTGCCCTGGAGGGGGCTCCTCTCTACCAGCTCCAGACCAAGGCTGCAGGTTGGGGATGGAGAAGCTCAGCAGCTGGGTGCTCTGTGGAGCAGTGCCCTGGAGGGGGCTCCTCTCTGCCAGCTCCAGACCAAGGCTGCAGGTTGGGGATGGAGAAGCTCAGCAGCTGGGTGCTCTGAGGAGCAGTGCCCTGGAGGGACAAAGGGGACCTTGAACCCTTTTAGGTCTGCCCAAGAGACCCTAGCACAACCTCCCTATATTTTCTGCCTCTCACCTTCCAAACTCAACACTGAGAACTGGGTCTTCAACACTACTGAGGTCTTGATTTCTCCTTGCTTCATTCTCCTGCCTGTGCCAATAAAAGTTGCCCCTCATCCACTTCAAGCATAGCCTGCTCCAACAGGTAATCTCTCTTCCCTGTGTGTCTACAGGGCCCTGGAGGGCTCTGGGAGGATGACAAAAACAATAGTAACAACAAGAACCTGGTTCTGAGGCTTCTACACCACTGGAAAGCAAACCAAGAAGGGAGAGGAGGGCTGGGAGGTGGGAGAGGAGGGCTGGGAGGTGGGAGAGGAGGGCTGGGAGGTGGGAGAGGAGGGCTGGGAGGTGGGAGAGGAGGGCTGGGAGGTGGGAGGGGAGGGCTGCACTTAGGAGAAGCTTTCCAGGTGGCTGAAGGAGTTCAGGCAGTGATGATGATGATGATGAAACAGCTCTACCATACACACACACATTTGTCAGAGCACAAAGGGACACAGCTGGGTGACACTGACAGCTCTGCAGAGCAAGACTGAGGAGAAAAGAACATAATCTGGGTGGAAGGCTTTGGAGTAGAACTGGGGCAGCCAACCTGGCAAGAAGCAAGCATCATTTCTGGTGCCTTGACCACCCCCAGGAATGCCTGGAGCCACAAGTGACCTTCCTGCAGCAGCAGAAAGCCAGAGGTCTCAATGCCTCCTGTTGCCATGGCAGGCTTGACAGGCTGCCTGCAGGCAGTTAGGAAAGCAACAGCAGGTGCTTTTGTCCAGGAAGGACATGGACCTGATGGAGCAGGTCCAGAGAGGAGACATGAAGATGATCAGAAGGCTGGAGAATGTCTGCTGTGAGGACACTCTGAGGGTGCTGGCTGTCAGTAGGCTGAACATGAGCCTGCAGTGTGCCCAGGTGGCCAAGAAGGCCAAGGGCATCCTGGTCTGCATCAGGAAGAGTGTGGCCAGCAGGAGCAGGAAGGTCATTGTGCCCCTGTGCTCAGCACTGGTTAGGCCACCCCTTGAGTCCTGTGTCCAGTTCTGGGCCCCTCAGCTTAGGAAAGATGTTGAGATGCTGGAAGGTGTCCAGAGAAGGGCAAGAAAGCTGGGGAGGGGTCTGGAGCACAGCCCTGTGAGGAGAGGCTGAGGGAGCTGGGGCTGCTTAGCCTGGAGAAGAGGAGCCTCAGGGGAGACCTTCTTGCTGTCTGCAACTCCCTGAAGGGAGGTTGTAGCCAGGTGGGGGTTGGTCTCTTCTGCCAGGCACACAGCACCAGAACAAGAGGACACAGTCTCAAGCTGTGCCAGGGGAGGTTCAGGCTGGAGGTGAGGAGAAAGTTCTTCCCAGAGAGAGTTGTTAGCCATTGGGATGTGCTGCCCAGGGAGGTGGTGGAGTCCCCATCCCTGGAGGTGTTCAAGAGGGGACTGGAGGTGGCACTTGGTGCCATGGTTTAGCCATGAGGTCTGTGGTGACAGATTGGACTTGATGATCTTTGAGGTCTCTTCCAACCTTATTGATTTGTTGATTCTAGAGATCACATGGGGGAGGGGCTGTACAAGAGGTGTATGTCACACTAGAGCAAACAAAAATGTCACAAGGGGTTGCTCCAGGGGTAAAGAAAGCCACGAGGGGGCTGAAATTCTGTCTGCCACTTGTGTCAGAGGGGTTGCCAGGGCTGGAAAACTCCCCAGCACATGGGTGGGCTTAGCAGCCAGCCAGCCCCAAGGCACCAGCACAAACCCAGCAGTCCTGGAGAGCAACTGCACCCTGGGGGAGCAGCATCCACAGGGAGACAGTTCCCTTGGCAACTGGAGAAAACAGCTGCAAAAGGCTCAGCACTGCTGTGCTGTGCCCACTGCCCCCACACCAGCCTGCCTCTGGCCTCAGCACTGCTGTGCCCACTGCCCCCACACCAGCCTGCCTCTGCCCTCAGCACTGCTCTGCTGTGCCCACTGCCCCCACACCAGCCTGCCTCTGCCCTCAGCCCTGCTCTGCTGTGCCCACTGCCCCCACACCAGCCTGCCTCTGCCCTCAGCACTGCTCTGCTGTGCCCACTGCCCCCACACCAGCCTGCCTCTGCCCTCAGGCCTGCCCCCACACCAGCCTGCCTCTGCCCTCAGCAGCCTGCCTCTGGCCTCAGCACTGCTGTGCCGTGCCCACTGCCCCCACACCAGGTTGCCTCTGGCCTCAGCACTGCTCTGCCCACTGCCCCCACACCAGCCTGCCTCTGCCCCCACTGCTGCCCCCACACCAGCCTGCCTCTGCCCTCAGCACTGCTCTGCTGTGCCCACTGCCCCCCCCAGCCTGCCTCTGCCCCAGCCTGCCTGCCCACTGCCCCCACACCAGCCAGCCTCAGCACTGCTCTACTGTGCCCACTGCCCCCACACCAGCCTGCCCTGGCCTGCCCTGCCCACTGCCCCCACACCAGCCTGCCTCTGCCCTCAGCCCTGCTGTGCCCACTGCCCCCACACCAGCCTGCCTCTGGCCTCAGCACTGCTCTACTGTGCCCACTGCCCCCACACCAGCCTGCCTCTGCCCTCAGCACTGCTGTGCCCACTCTCCCCACAGCTCCTGATTGTCACCGTGCAGAGCCCCAAGGGCTGGGAGCACTCAGCCCGCAGGACTGCCACCCTCAGCACACTTGGGGCCAGCGGGACAGCACTTTACTGGCTGTCTTTTCCCATCCTGTTCTTTGAGCGGGTGGTGGGGAAAAGAACGTGAGAATTCCGGGGGGGGGAAGAGTAGGGGGCTTGGGGGCTCAGGTGGGGATACAGATCACTGCTGCCGCCTGGAGGGGTTCCCAGAGCCGCTGGTTTCGCATTTCCCCAAGTCTCGGGACCGCGCAGGGAGCCCGGAGGGACCCCGCAGGGACCGCGGCAGGGAGCCCGGAGGGACCTCGCAGGGACCGCGGCAGGGAGCCCGGAGGGACCTCGCAGGGACCGCGGCAGGGAGCCCGGAGGGACCCCGCAGGGACCGCGGCAGGGAGCCCGGAGGGACCCCGCAGGGACCGCGGCAGGGAGCCCGGAGGGACCCCGCAGGGACCGCGGCAGGGAGCCCGGAGGGGAGGGACCCGGCAGGGGCAGGCAGGGACCGCGGCAGGGAGCCCGGAGGGACCCCGCAGGCACCGCGGCAGGGAGCCCGGAGGGACCCCGCAGGCACCGCGGCAGGGAGCCCGGAGGGACCCCGCAGGGAGCCCGCAGGCGGCCGAGAGCGCTGTCCGCCGGCGGGCAGCGCTGGGAAGGGCAGCGCGGGGTGGACCCAGCCCCCTCGCCACGCCTCCCATCGCCCCGGACCAAGCCCCGGCTCCAGCGGGCTCCGGGGCCGTTCCGGTGCCCAGCAGGCAGCAGCCGGGATCGGGAAGGGAGGAGGAAGCAGGAGGCCACGCAGAGCCAGCGGCCATGGTAAGCGGGTGCTGGGCAAGCCGGCCAGCGCCTTGCGAAGCAGAGGGCAGGGAAGCAGCTCCGGCCTGTGGGGAGAGGCAGGAGGGAAGCGGAGGGGAAGGAGCCGAGCTGGGCGCTGTGGTTAATGAGTAACGCCGGGAGGGAGAGCTCCGCCGGCTGCTGCCCGCAGCCAGCGCTCGCCAGGCTCAGCTCCTCGGCCACGGGGAGAGGAGGGGGCCAGCAGCCGGGCTGCGCTATCAGCCTGATCCCCCCCCCGACCAAACTGGGTGACAGAGCCCTGGAACAGGCTGCCCAGGGGGGTTGCGGAGGTTCCCTCTCTGGAGGTACTCCAAACCCACCTAGATGTGTTCCTGTGTGAGCTGCTCTAGGTGACCCTGCTCTGGCAGGGGGATTAGATTGGGTGAGCTCTCGAGGTCCCTTCCAGCCCCTAACATTCTGTGGTTCTGGGAGATTCTGCACCCCCACGAGTGGGTCACCCACCCTGGACGCCAGGTTTGTGATTGGCCGTGGCAGAGGGACAGGAGCAGGCAGCCGGTGGGGCCTCCTGGCACACCTGATGCCAGCCCTGCCCGCAGGTCCTGCTCACGCCAGGGCTGCCTGCTGTACCTGCTCCTAGGGGGCAAAGCCACCCACGCGTTCATGGTGCTTTGAGGCTTGGCTCCTCCCCAGAAAGGCCAAAGCGCTCCCAGTCCCCCAGGCTGGCTCCTGTCCCTCCGTTGCACAATGCTTCTCCCTTGGCTTCCTGCTGGGGGAGGGAAGAAAATTAAAGGAAGAAAGAGAGGGGGAAGGAAGGAAGGAAGGAAGGAAGGAAAGGAAAGAAAGAGAGGGGGAAGGAAGGAAGGAAGGAAGGAAAGGAAAGAAAGAGAGGGGGAAGGAAGGAAGGAAGGAAAGGAAAGAAAGGAAAGAAAGGGGAAAGGAAAGGAAAGGAAAGGAAAGGAAAGGAAAGGAAAGGAAAGGAAAGGAAAGAAAGAGAGGGGGAAGGAAGGAAAGGAAAGAAGGAAGGAAGGAAGGAAGGAAGGAAAGGAAAGAAAGAGAGGGGGAAGGAAGGAAGGAAGGAAAGAAAGAAAGAGAGGGGGAAGGAAGGAAGGAAGGAAAGGAAAGAAAGAGAGGGGGAAGGAAGGAAGGAAAGGAAAGAAAGAGAGGGGGAAGGAAGGAAAGGAAAGAAAGAGAGGGGGAAGGAAGGAAAGGAAAGAAAGAGAGGGGGAAGGAAGGAAGGAAGGAAGGAAGGAAAAGGAAGGAAGGAAGGAAGGAAGGAAGGAAGGAAGGAAGGAAGGAAGGAAGGAAGGAAGGAAGGAAAAGGAAGGAAGAAGGAAGGAAGGAAGGAAGAAGGAAGGAAGGAAAAGGAAAGAAAGAGAGGGGGAAGGAAGGAAGGAAAGGAAAGAAAGAGAGGGGGAAGGAAGGAAGGAAAGGAAAGAAAGAGAGGGGGAAGGAAGGAAGGAAAGGAAAGAAAGAGAGGGGGAAGGAAGGAAGGAAGGAAAGGAAAGAAAGAGAGGGGGAAGGAAGGAAGGAAAGGAAAGAAAGAAAGAGAGGGGGAAGGAAGGAAGGAAAGGAAAGAAAGAGAGGGGGAAGGAAGGAAGGAAGGAAAGGAAAGAAAGAGAGGGGGAAGGAAGGAAGGAAGGAAAGGAAAGAAAGAGAGGGGGAAGGAAGGAAGGAAGGAAGGAAAGGAAAGAAAGAGAGGGGAAGGAAGGAAGGAAAGGAAAGAAAGAGAGGGGGAAGGAAGGAAAGGAAAGAAAGAGAGGGGGAAGGAAGGAAAGGAAAGAAAGAGAGGGGGAAGGAAGGAAAGGAAAGAAAGAAAGAAAGGGGGAAGGAAGGAAAGGAAGAAAGAAAGAAAGGGGGAAGGAAGGAAAGGAAGAAAGAAAGAAAGGGGGAAGGAAGGAAAGGAAGAAAGAAAGAAAGGGGGAAGGAAGGAAAGGAAGAAAGAAAGAAAGGGGGAAGGAAGGAAAGGAAGAAAGAAAGAAAGGGGGAAGGAAGGAAAAGGAAAGAAAGAAAGGGGGAAGGAAGGAAAAGGAAAGAAAGAAAGGGGGAAGGAAGGAAAGGAAAGAAAGAAAGAAAGGGGAAGGAAGGAAAGGAAAGAAAGAAAGAAAGGGGGAAGGAAGGAAAGGAAAGAAAGAAAGGGGGAAGGAAGGAAAGGAAGAAAGAACAAGGGTTAAAAATAGAATCCCTGAGCATGTCCAGCAAAGGAAGACAAAGTAATTCAATTTGCCTAATGAGAAGAGTGTGTGTGTGTCTGTGTGTTACAGGAGCTGAGTGCACAGGACAAGCATGAACAGAGCCAGCAGGCTGGGGTGAAGGAGGGAAGGGGTCAGGAGCACAGGAGCAAGGGGTAGGCTGTAGAGGTTGCTTCAGGCAAAGGGCTCCCCATCAGAAGTCACAGCCAGAGGCGATGGTTTGTGTGTGGTCTGCTCAGCCAGACCTCATCCTGCTGGTGCTGGGCTCTCAGAGAGGAGCTGGGCCTGGAAAATGCCCTCGGGGCCCTTTCTTCCCACACAGTCTGGATGCAGAGAAGGCTTCAGAGAACAATGAAGCCTCCCAAGCAGCCTGGTTCCCTGCTCTGCCAAAGAGCTGGAACCCAGCCCCCTGTGCCCATACCCCTTCAGCTAGAAAAGGCTCAACAGTGCTGTGCTGTGCCCACTGCCCCCACACCAGCCTGCCTCTGGCCTCAGCACTGCTGTGCTGTGCCCACTGCCCCCACACCAGCCTGCCTCTGCCCTCAGCACTGCTGTGCCCACTGCCCCCACACCAGCCTGCCTCTGCCCTCAGCACTGCTGTGCCGTGCCCACTGCCCCCACACCAGCCTGCCTCTGGCCTCAGCACTGCTGTGCTGTGCCCACTGCCCCCACACCAGCCTGCCTCTGGCCTCAGCCCTGCTCTGCTGTGCCCACTGCCCCCACACCAGCCTGCCTCTGCCCTCAGCACCTCAGCCCTGCTCTGCTGTGCCCACTGCCCCCACACCAGCCTGCCTCTGCCCTCAGCCCTGCTGTGCTGTGCCCACTGCCCTGCCAAGGGCCCCATGCACAGGCAGCCTCTGTCCCCACCTCAGGCAGTTGCTAAGCTACCTGTGCCTGGCTTATCAATGCCATCAGCAGGGAAGGGCAACGGCTGAGGGTTTATTGTGCTGAGCCCTGTTTACTCCCTGCCTTCCCCTCCACAAGCAGAGCTGGGGAAGGGACAGGGTTGACAGGAGCAGGGAGGAGGGAGCCACCTAAAATGCCAGAGCAGCAGTGAGGGAGGGGCAGGGAAGGCTTCCCTCAAACATTTGGCAGGAGGAAGATAATTCAGCTGGGATGATGCCGGGGGGGACAGGAACCCTTTCACCCCCAGCTGCTCCTGAGCTAAGGTTCAGCACACACCTTGGCACTTTTCCCTCCATGAGGTGCTCTGCAGCTGGCAGCTTTCCCTCAGCATGATGACAGGCAGGCACCCACCCAGCCCCATGGCTCAGCAGGCACAGGATCAACTGGGCACGGTGGGGGCTAGAAGGGGCCTCTGGAGCTCAGACATCCACAGCAGCTTGCCCAGGCTCAGTGTCCAAGGAGGTTTGCAATCTCTCCAGAGAAGGAGACTCCACAACCTCTCTGGGCAGCCTGCTCCTGGGCTCCAGCACCCTCACAGCAAAAAAGTTTCTCCTCCTGTTCAGACAGAACCTCCTGGGTTGTAGTTTGTGCCTCTTGCCCCTTGTCTCTGGGCACCACTGAAAAGAACCTGGCCCCCCCTCTTGACACTTCCCCTCTTACCAATCTTCCCCAGAACACAGCCAAGCAAAGCAGGATCCCCAAACACATCAGCTCCATGCCTGCCTCTCTGGTCTTGCACAGCCTGGGAGCAGGTAGAGACTCCAGGAGAGGACAGTTTGGTTTCCTTGCTTAGCTGTTGGAGATGCTACTTCTTGAGCATCCAAGCCAAGCAACCTCAAGTTGCTGCTGACCAAACCCCTACAAGAAACATCATCTGGGGGAGTTACATCTACCATCACAGAATTACTGAGGCTGGAAAAGACCTCTGGGACCCTCAAATGCCCTAACACCACCACATCAGCTACACCACACCACCAACTTGCCAGGCTGTGCTCCACAGCACAGGAAGGCAGACAAACTGCAAGGGGATGCTGGCCTCTGTCACTCAGAAACAAGAACCTGGACTCAGCACTGCTTAGGCCACACCTTGAGTCCTGTGTCCAGTTCTGGGCTCCTCAATGCAAGAAAGATGTTGAGATGCTGGAAGGTGTCCAGAGAAGGGCAAGAAAGCTGGGGAGGGGTCTGGAGCACAGCCCTGTGAGGAGAGGCTGAGGGAGCTGGGGCTGCTTAGCCTGGAGAAGAGGAGGCTCAAGGGAGACCTTCTTGCTGTCTGCAACTCCCTGAAGGGAGGTTGTAGCCAGGTGGGGGTTGGTCTCTTCTCCCAGGCACACAGCACCAGAACAAGAGGACACAGTCTCAAGCTGTGCCAGGGGAGGTTTAGGCTGGAGGTGAAGAGAAAGTTCTTCCCAGCAAGAGAGATTGGCCATTGGGATGTGCTGCCCAGGGAGGTGGTGGAGTCCCCATCCCTGGAGGTGTTTAGGAGGAGACTGGATGGGGTGCTTGGTGCCATGGTTTAGTTGATTAGATGGTGCTTGGTGATAGGTTGGACTTGATAGTATCATAGTATCAGTCAGGGTTGGAAGGGAGCACAAGGATCAGCTAGTTCCAACCCCCCTGCCATGGCCAGGGACACCCCACACTAGATCAGCCTGGCCAGAGCCTCAGCTAGCCTGGGCTTAAACACCTCCAGGGATAGGGCCTCAACCACCTCCCTGGACAACCCATTCCAGCATCTCAAAGGTCTCTTCCAACCTGGTTAATTCTATTCTATTCCATTCTGTCCCATTCCATTCCATCCCGTTCCATCCCATCCCTCACAGATTCACATCACCCACTAGGGAAGAATTGTACCTGCCAGAACATAACCTTTTAGATAGATCAGTACCCCTCTGCAGTCTCCTTCCTGTCTTCCCACTTGAACCAGAAGCAGCCCCCGAGCCCAAGAACTCCCCTTTGAGTTTCCTCCTTGCCTCTCTTCACTCCCCTAAAGCCCTGAACCGATGCTTCCCTCCCCCCTCCCTTCCCTTCCTCAAGCAGCAGCAGCCGAAGACAAAGCTAAATCACCGTCCCTCCCCTCTGCCCTTTGTTACTCAGGGACAGAAACAGCCTCTTTAATCTCCACCGGCACATCAAGGAGATTGAAAAGGCTGAGAAGCTGAGCTCCAATTTCCCCTGCCTCATCTGCCTGCTCCCCTGCGCTCCCTTTTCTCCTCTGAAGCAGGCTTCCAGCGCCGATGACCTGCACAATAAAGCCCTCCCACCTCGGGGAAGGTACTTCATGAAGCTCCAAAGCAAGCAGTTCAGTTCTGGAAGCCACAGATTCACAGTCTCACA
The DNA here is from genome assembly GCA_011125475.1 of Melanerpes aurifrons. Taxonomy (NCBI): domain Eukaryota; kingdom Metazoa; phylum Chordata; class Aves; order Piciformes; family Picidae; genus Melanerpes; species Melanerpes aurifrons. The sequence continues at coordinate 41,038,993 of WWNC01000002.1, forward strand.
CTCTCACAGTATCACCAAGGTTGGAAGAGACCTCAAAGATCATCAAGTCCAACCTGTCACCACAGACCTCATGACTAAACCATGGCACCAAGTGCCACATCCAATCCCCCCTTGAACACCTCCAGGGATGGGGACTCCACCACCTCCCTGGGCACCACATCCCAATGGCTAACAGCTCTCTCTGGGAAGAACTTTCTCCTCACCTCCAGCCTAAACTTCCCCTGGCACAGCTTGAGACTGTGTCCTCTTGTTCTGGTGCTGGTTGCCTGGCAGAAGAGATCAACCCCCACCTGGCTACAACCTCCCTTCAGGGAGTTGGAGAGAGCAAGAAGGTCTCCCCTGAGCCTCCTCTTCTCCAGGCTAAGCAACCTCAGCTCCCTCAGCCTCTCCTCATGCTCAAGGCCTCTCCCCAGCCTCGTTGATGCAGCCCAGGAGCCCTTTGCCTTGTGGGCAGCATGAGCACACTGCCAGCTCATGGTGAGCTGCTCATCAATCAACACCCCCCAAGGCTTTCTCTCCAGGGCTGCTGTGAACCTGCTCTGCACTTGGCCTGGATTGGTGCCTGGGTGCAGGACCTTCCACTTTGACTTAGTATCATAGTATCAGTCAGGGTGGGAAGGGACCACAAGGATCAGCTAGTTCCAACCCCCCTGCCATGGGCAGGGACACCCCACACTACATCAGCCTGGCCAGAGCCTCATCCAGCCTGGCCTTAAACACCTCCAGGCACGGGGCCCCAACCACCTCCCTGGACAACCCATTCCAGGGCTTCACCACTCTCATGGGGAAGAACTTCCTCCTCACCTCCAGCCTCAATCTCCCCACCTCCAGCTTCATTCCATTCCCCCTAGTCCTATCACTGCCTGAGATCCTGAGCAGTCCCTCCCCAGCCTTCCTGTAGCCCCCTTCAGATACTGGAAGGCCACAATGAGGTCACCTCAGAGCCTTCTCTCCTCCAGACTGAACAGCCCCAACTCCTTCACTCTGTTGCTGAACCTCATGAAGTTTGTACGGGCCTGCCCCTCTCAAGCTTCTCAACATCCTTCTGGATGGCATCCCAAGCATCCCCTATTGTCAGCATCCCCCAGGTCCAACCCACACAGAATGGTAGCAGTTGGAAGGGACCTCTGCAGATCATCAAGTCCCAGAGCAGATCACACAGGAACATGTCCAGGTGGGCCCTGAAAGTCTCCAGAGACTCCACCACCTCTCTGGGCAGCCTGTTCCAGTGCTCTGCCACCCTCCAAGTGGAGAAGTTCCTCCCCATGTTTAGATGGAACTTCCTATGTTCAAGGTTGTGCCTCTTACCTCTTTGTCCTGACTCTGGGGACCACTGAGAAAAGTCAGGCCCCATCTTCCTGACACACTTGGAAGCATTAATAAGACCTCCTCCTCTTCCTCCCCCTCCTCCACACACATGCTCTTGCCACCCTCCACCCAGCCTGCAGCTCCCTCCCTGGATCCACAACCCAGGGGAGTGGGATGGTGGGGACACAGGGAGCTGTGCAGGGGGCACAGGGAGTGGGATGGTGAGGGATGGTGAGGGACACAGGGAGCTGTGCAGGGGGCACAGGGAGTGGGATGGTGAGGGACACAGGGAGTGGGATGGTGGGGGACACAGGGAGTGGGATGGTGGGGGACACAGGGAGCTGTGCAGGGGACACAGGGAGTGGGATGGTGAGGGACACAGGGAGCTGTGCAGGGGACACAGGGAGTGGGATGGTGGGGGACACAGGGAGCTGGGATGGTGGGGGACACAGGGAGTGGGATGGTGGGGGACACAGGGAGCTGTGCAGGGGACACAGGGAGTGGGATGGTGAGGGATGGTGAGGGACACAGGGAGCTGTGCAGGGGGCACAGGGAGTGGGATGGTGGGGGACACAGGGAGCTGTGCAGGGGACACAGGGAGTGGGATGGTGGGGGACACAGGGAGTGGGATGGTGGGGGGGAGCTGTGCAGGGGCACAGGGAGTGGGATGGGAGGGATGGGGGACACAGGGAGCTGTGCAGGGGGCACAGGGAGTGGGATGGTGGGGGACACAGGGAGTGGGATGGTGGGGGACACAGGGAGCTGTGCAGGGGGCACAGGAGCGGGATGGTGGGGACACAGGGAGTGGGATGGTGGGGACAGGAGCTGTGCAGGGGGCAGGGTGCGGGATGGTGGGGACACAGGGAGTGGGATGGTGAGGGACACAGGGAGTGGGATGGTGAGGGACACAGGGAGCTGTGCAGGGGACACAGGGAGCTGTGCAGGGGACACAGGGAGTGGGATGGTGGGGGACACAGGGAGCTGTGCAGGGGACACAGGGAGTGGGGTGGTGGGGGACACAGGGAGTGGGGTGGTGGGGGACACAGGGAGCTGTGCAGGGGACACAGGGAGTGGGGTGGTGAGGGACACAGGGAGTGGGGTGGTGAGGGACAGGGAGTGGGGTGGTGAGGGACAGGGAGTGGGGTGGTGGGGGACACAGGGAGCTGTGCAGGGGCACAGGGAGCGGGATGGTGAGGGACACAGGGTGTGGGTTGGTGGGGGACACAGGGAGTGGGATGGTGGGGGACACAGGGGAGTGGGATGGTGGGGGACACAGGGAGTGGGGTGGTGAGGGACACAGGGAGTGGGGTGGTGAGGGACACAGGGACTGGGATGGTGGGGGACACAGGGAGTGGGGTGGTGGGGACACAGGGAGTGGGGTGGTGAGGGACACAGGGAGTGGGGTGGTGGGGGACACAGGGAGCTGTGCAGGGGGCACAGGGAGCGGGATGGTGAGGGACACAGGGAGTGGGATGGTGAGGGACACAGGGAGTGGGATGGTGGGGGACACAGGGAGTGGGATGGTGAGGGACACAGGGAGTGGGATGGTGGGGGACACAGGGAGTGGGATGGTGGGGGACACAGGGAGCTGTGCAGGGGGCACAGGGAGCGGGATGGTGAGGGACACAGGGAGCGGGATGGTGAGGGACACAGGGAGTGGGGTGGTGAGGGACACAGGGAGTGGGATGGTGGGGACACAGGGAGTGGGATGGTGGGGGACACAGGGAGTGGGATGGTGGGGGACACAGGGAGCTGTGCAGGGGGCACAGGGAGTGGGGTGGTGAGGGACACAGGGAGTGGGGTGGTGGGGGACACAGGGAGCTGTGCAGGGGGCACAGGGAGTGGGGTGGTGAGGGACACAGGGAGTGGGGTGGTGAGGGACAGTGTGGGACAAAGGGAGCCCTGCAGGGGGCAAATCCCTTCTCTTTTTTGAGGCCTAGGGCAGCAGCAGCAAGAGCTGTTCGGACCAGCAGGAGGTCTTTGCTGCTTTGAAGACCTCCTCCCTGCTGCCTCTGCCGGGCTGACCTGCTCCCCTTCCTCCCCTCTGCTTTCTGTGGTGGCAGGCAGGCAAAGCCCACAGGCTGAGCACGGAGGAGAGGGAGCAGCTGCTGCCCAACCTGCGAGCCGTGGGGTGGAACGAGGTGGAAGGCAGAGATGCCATCTTCAAAGAGTTCCACTTCAAGGACTTCAACCGGGTAGGAGCATCAGCAGCAGAGTTCTGTGCAGAGGGAGACCTGCTTGGCACAGCAGGGAAGTCCCCCCTGGGAGGCTCAGCCAAAGAAAACCCTGCCCTGCTCCCCCTCCTTGGAATGTAACAGCTGAGCAAGGTCACCCAGCCAAGACACAGCATCAGGGAAGCAAGCAGCTTGGGGGAGACCTCCAAGATCATCCAGTCCAGCCCATCCCCCAGCCCTATCCAATCAACTAATCCAGGCTCTTCCTAAACACCTCCAGGGATGGGGACTCCACCACCTCCCTGGGCAGCACATCCCAATGGCCAACCTCTCTCTCTCTGTAGAACTTTTTCCTCACCTCCAGCCTGAACCTCCCCTGGCACAGCTTGAGACTGTGTCCTCTTGTTCTGCTGCTGCTTGCCTGGAGAAGAGACCAACCCCCACCTGGCTACAACCTCCCTGCAGGGAGTTGCAGACAGCAAGAAGGTCTCCCCTGAGCCTCCTCTTCTCCAGGCTAAGCAACCCCAGCTCCCTCAGCCTCTCCTCCCAGGGCTGTGCTCCAGACCCCTCCCCAGCTTTCTTGCCCTTCTCTGGACACCTTCCAGCATCTCAACATCTTTCTTGCATTGAGGAGCCCAGAACTGGACACAGGACTCAAGGTGTGGCCTAAGCAGTGCTGAGTCCAGGGGCACAATGCCCTCCCTGCTCCTGCTGGCCACACTGTTCCTGATGCAGGCCAGGATGCCCTTGGCCTTCTTGGCCCCCTGGGCACACTGCTGGCTCATGTTCAGCCTACCATCAACCAGTACCCCCAGGTCCCTCTCTGCCTGGCTGCTCTCAGCCACTCTGCCCCCAGCCTGTAGCTCTGCCTGGGGTTGCTGTGGCCAATGTGCAGAACCTGGCACTTGGATGTGTTCAATCTCCTGCCCTTGGCCTCTGCCCATCTGCCCAGCCTCTGCAGAGCTCTCCACCCCTCTAACAGATCAACTCCTGCCCCCAGCTTGGTGTCATCTGCAAACTTACCGTTGATGGACTCAGTGCCCTCACACAGATCATCAGTGAAGATATTGATCAAGCTGGGGCCCAGCACTGATCCCTGGGGCACACCACTGGTGCCTGGTTGCCAGCTGGCTGTGGCACCATTCACCACAGTCCCAGGATCAGGTCCCAGAGGCCCAGGCTCAGAGTCCCACAATCACTGAGGCTGGAAAAGACCTCTGACATCATCAGGTCCACCTCTATGGCCTATCCCCAGCACATCAGCTCAACCATGGCACCAAGTGCCACATCCCATCTTTTCTGAATGACCTCCTGCTCACCCCTGCACACAATTTGTCTTGGGAAAGCTTCCCTCCCCCAAAAAAAAAAACCCAAGCTGTACACCCATTAAAAAAAGCCTAAACCAAACCCAGCAGAGAGCCAGGAGAGCCCTGGCCTTGCAACACTGCCTGGGGTGGCTGACACACCAGAGGGTGCTGCTGCCATTCAGCAGGGCTTGGGCAGGCTGGAGAGCTGGGCAGGGAGAAATGGAATGAAGCTCAAGAAGGGCAAGGGTAGAGTCTTGCACCTGGGGAAGAACAACCCCAGGGAGCAGTACAGGATGGGGACTGAACTGCTGGAGAGCAGGGAAAGGGGAACAGGACCTGGGGGTCCTAGTGATGGGAGGTTGACCCTGAGCCAGCAGTGTGCTCTTGTGGCCAAGGAGGCCAAAGCCACTCTGGGGTGGATTAGAAGGGCTGTGGGCAGTAGGTCCAGAGAGGTTCTCCTCCCCTCTGCTCTGCCCTGCTGAGGCTGCAGCTGGAATATTGTCTCCAGCTCTGGGCCCCTCAGTTCAAGAAGGATCTCAGGGAACTGCTTGAAAGAGTCCAGAGCCACAAAGATGCTGAAGGGAGTGGAACATCTTCCTTGGGAGAAGAGACTGAGGGAGCTGAGGGCTCTTTAGCCTGGATAAGAGGAGCCTGAGAGGTGACCTCATTGCTGTTGATAAAGCTGTGCAGGGTGAGTGCCCAGAGGCTGGAGCCAGGCTCTGCTGGGGGATGCCCAATGCCAGCACAAGGGGCACTGGGTGGAAGCTGAGGCACAGGAAGCTCCATGGAAACAGGAGGAAGAATTTGTTTCCCTCTGAGGCTGACAGAACACTGGAACAGGCTGCCCAGGGGGGTGGTGGAGCCTCCCTCTCTGGAGCTATTCCAAACCCACCTGGCTGTGTTCCTGTGTGACCTGCTGTGGGTGCTCCTGCTCTGGCAGGGGGTTGGGCTGGGTGAGCTCTCCAGGTCCCTTCCAGCCCCTGGCATTCTGTGACTGTGTGATTTGATTGGGCTCCCTGGCAACATGCAGTGGGGTGAAAGGCAACATTCCACAGGTCAGTGGTGCAGAGCTAACCTCTCTTCTCACCCCACTGGGCAGGCCTTTGGCTTCATGACCAGAGTGGCTCTGCAGGCAGAGAAATTGGATCACCACCCTGAATGGTTCAATGTGTACAACAAGGTAAGGAACTGGGGATGGGGAAGGGGGGCAAAGGGAGCTCTGCAGGGAGCCAACCCCTGGGTTTTGAGGCATAGGACAGCAGCAGCAAGACCTGTTCAGATCAGCAGGGCCTCTCCCCTTGGAACAGCACAGCTAAGCCTGCAACTATGGCTTGCAGATCTTCTCCTAGTCCTTCTTTGCCCAGCTGAGCTGTAGCTGCCTGGAGGTTGCCAGCAGAGCTGCTCTTTTACATCAGTAGCAGAAGTAGCTGCGACTGGGGAAAGAGTGAGATGAAACCTGGTCACAGCCAGCAGCTGGGCCCAAGGCAGGGCTGGCAGCTGTTGTTTGAACTGCAGGAAGGAGAAAAGGAGGCAGAATTCCAGATGCCCCTCTCCCACCCCAGGGCATCCTGCTAACAAGCCCTGGATGCAGTCACAGCAGTGTCTGCAGCACTGGGGGGGACAGATCCTGCTCTTCCTGCCAGCAACACTTCAGTCACAGAGAGCACTGGGTTGGAAGGGAGCCACAAAGGTCAGCAGGGAGGCCTCCAACTAGATCAGGCTGCCCAGGGCCACAGCAAGTCTGACCATGAATGTCTCTGGGGATGGAGCCTCAACCACATCCCAGGGCAGCCTGTTCCAGTACTTCACCACTCTCACTGTGCAGAACTTCCTCCTGATGCCCAGCCTAAACCCACCCTGCTCCTGTTTCAAACCATTGCCCTTTCTCCTATGACTGCCTCCCCTTCTACACAGCCCCTCCCCAGCCTTCCTGCAGGTTCCCTTTCAGAGAGTAGAGCAGAACAGAATTAACCAGGTTGGAAGAGACCTCAAAGATCATCAAGTCCAACCTATCACCCAGCACCATCTGATCAACTAAACCATGGCACCAAGCACCCCAGCCAGGCTCTTCCTAAGCACATCCAGGGATGGGGACTCCACCACCTCCCTGGGCAGCACATCCCAATGGCCAGTCTCTCTTGATGGGAAGAACTTCTTCCTCACCTCCAGCCTAAACCTCCCCTGGCACAGCTTGAGACTGTGTCCTCTTGTTCTGGTGCTGCTTGCCTGGCAGAAGAGACCAACCCCCACCTGGCTACAACCTCCCTTCAGGGAGTTGCAGACAGCAAGAAGGTCTCCCCTGAGCCTCCCCTTCTCCAGGCTAAGCAACCCCAGCTCCCTCAGCCTCTCCTCCCAGGGCTGTGCTCCAGACCCCTCCCCAGCTTTCTTGCCCTTCTCTGGACACCTTCCAGCATCTCAACATCTTTCTTGCATTGAGGAGCCCAGAACTGGACACAGGACTCAAGGGGTGGCCTAACCAGTGCTGAGTCCAGGGGCACAATGACCTCCCTGCTCCTGCTGGCCACACTGTTCCTGATGCAGGCCAGGATGCCATTGGCCTTCTTGGCCACCTGGGCACAGTGCTGGCTCATGTTCAGCCTACCATCAACCAGTACCCCCAGGTCCCTCTCTGCCAGGCTGCTCTCAGCCTGCCCCCAGCCTGTAGCACTGCCTGGGGTTGCTGTGGCCAATGTGCAGAACCTGGCACTTGGATGTGTTCAATCTCCTGCCCTTGGACTCTACCCATCTGTCCAGCCTGTCCAGGTCCCTCTGCAGAGCCTCTCTACCCTCCAGCAGATCAACTCCTGCCCCCAGCTTGGTGTCCCAGCTGCAATGCAATGCAGGGGGAAGGTCTAGCCCAGAGCATTCTGTCTGTCTGTCTGTCTGCCTCAGGTGCACATCACGCTGAGCACCCACGAGTGCGGAGGGCTGTCGGAGCGAGACATCAACCTGGCCAGCTTCATCGAGCAGGTTGCAGCTTCCCTCTCCTGACCAGGGAGAGACACACACGAAGCCAGACCCCACAGCCTGCCTCCTGCTGCCTGGATACCTGCACCCACAGCCTTCCCCCACCTCCAAGCCCATCCCCAGGCCCAGCCTGCCTAACGCCAGGCCAAGCTCCCCCTTGCCCCAGCTCAGAGGGACGGAGGTCCCAGATCCATCTCCACTCTTCCTGCTTCCATCCTTCAGCTGTGTGCCCCCTCCCAGCCAGCCTGCCAACTGCCCTGCTGGGCTCAGGGGCACCCAGCAGCCCTGCCCCCAACACCAGGAGTCCTGTTACACAGCTGCACAGCAGTCAGCCTGCCCAGAGCTTGCCCCCCATACCCCGACCCCAGCCCCTGTGGTCCCGCTCCTTACCTTCTGCCCCAGACAGTGCTGCTCTGCAACACAGCAGCCACTGGGATGTGCAGTGTGGTTCTTGGAGCCTCTCTCCAGCAGTATAGGAAGCAGGCATGAGATGTTTCCCCCCTCCTCACACCCCCCCTGCCCCACTGTAAGTGGTCCTCAGGGGGACAGCAGCTGGAAAATGTTTACAATAAATGTCTGTGTGAACCCCAGGGCAGCCTGGAAGGAGGCCTCACTGCCACAACTGTGTCTGCTCCCAAGGCAGGGAGAGGCCTGACTGCTGTCTCAGGAAGGTCCTTCTGCCAGGAGAAAAGTGATGGAAGGGTTTGGGTTGGAAGGGACCTTAAAGATCACCTGGTTCCACCCCCCCTGCCACAGGCAGGGACACCTCCCACTGGCTCAGGCTGCTCAAGGCTTCATCCAGCCTGGCCTTGAGCACTGCCAGGGAGGGGACATCCACAGCCTCCCTGGGCAGCCTGTCCCAGTGCCTCACCACCTTCCCTGTCAAGAATTTCATCCCAGTCTCCAGTCTACACCTGTCCTCCTCAAGCTTCAGTCCATTCCCCCTCATCCTGTCACTCCAAGCCCTTGGAAAAAGTCCCTCCCCAGCCTTTTTGCAGCCCCCCTTCAGGTACTGGAAGGCTGCTCTAAGGTCTCCCCACAGCCTCCTCTCCTCCAGGCTGAACAGCCCCAACTCTCTCAGCCTGTCCCCATGGGGGAGGTCATTCAGTTCTTTGATCCTCTTTGTGTCCTCCTCTGCACCTGCTGCAGCAGTTTGAGGTCCGTCCTGTGCTGGGAGCAGCAGAACTGGATGCAGTTCTCCAGGTGGGGAAGGAAGCAAAGGGCAGGAGTGGTCCCTGCCTTGGCAGACCTGCAGCTCAGGGTGCCCAGGGTCTGGAAGGATGGTAGAGCCACAGAATTGTCAGGGCTGGAAGGGACCTCAAGGCTCAGCCAGCTCCAACCCCCCTGCCATGCCCAGGGACACCTCACACTCCAGCAGGTTGCTCACAGCCACATCCAGCCTGGCTGCAAACACCTCCAGGCAGGAGGCTTCCACCACCTGCCTGGGCAACCTGTGCCAGGCTCTCACCACCCTCCTGGGGAACAACTTCTTCCTCACAGCCAATCTCAATCTCCCCACTCCTAGCTTTGCTCCATTCCCCCCAGTCCCATTCCTCCCTTACACCCTCAGAAGTCCCTCCCCAGCTTTCTTGTAGCCCCCTTCAGACACTGGAAGGCCACAAGAAGGTCTCCCCTCCAGACTGAACAGCCCCAACTCTCTCAGTCTGTCCTCACAGCAGAGCAGCTCCAGCCCTCTGCTCATCCTCCTGGCCCTTCTCTGGACACCTTCCAGCACCTCCAGATCCTTCCTGTACTAGAGGCTCCAGAACTGGACACAATACCCCAGCTGTGGTCTCCCCAGAGTGGAGCAGAGGGGCAGAATCCCCTCCCTGGCCCTGCTGGCCACACTTCTCTTGCTGCAGCCCAGGCTCTGATTGAGAATGAGCTTATCCAAGCCAGAGCACACCAGAGGGAAGCTGCTCCTGCCAACATCAGCAGCTTACCCCACCCAAGGCACAAAACACAGGGGAGGCACCAAACCAGCACAGCCACAGGCCAGGGGCTGCTGACAGTGGAATCCCTCCCAGAGGGGGGGTGGTGTAGGTGGGTCTGGTGGTGGTAAGATCCTGACTGCCATGAGGATCTCAGCTCTCAGGGGACCTGCAGCCAGACTGCTGTGTCTTGGGTACAGTTTTGCTCTGCAACCAACAGGAGCAGCAAAACACTCTGGGATTAACACCACAAAGATCCCTTCAGAGTTCTAGAAAGGTATTGGTGAGATCATCCCCAGCCCATCAAGGACCATTCCACAGCCTCACAGAGTGCTGGGGGTTAGGAAGGGACCCCCAGAGAGCATCAGGTCCAAAGCCCCTGCCCAAGGCAGCTTCACCCAGAGGAGGTCACACAGGGACACATCCAGGTAGGTTTTGAGTGTCTCCAGGGATGGAGACTCCACCACCTCTCTGGGCAGCCTGCTCCAGTGCTCTGGCAGCCTTAAAGAAGTTGCTCCTCATCACTAAGGTTGGAAGAGACCTCGAGGATCATCAAGTCCAACCTGTCACCACAGACCTCATGACTAAACCATGGCACCAAGTGCCACATCAAATCCCCTCTGAACACCTCCAGGGATGGGGACTCCACCACCTCCCTGGGCAGCACATTCCAATGGCTAACAACTCTCTCTGGGAAGAACTTTCTCCTCACCTCCAGCCTGAACCTCCCCTGGCACAGCTTGAGACTGTGCCCTCTTGTTCTGGTGCTGCTTGCTAGAGAGAAGAGACCAACCCCCACCTGGCTACAACCTCCCTTCAGGGAGTTGGAGAGAGCAAGGTCTCCCCTGAGCCTCCTCTTCTCCAGGCTAAGCAACCCCAGCTCCCTCAGCCTCTCCTCACAGGGCTGTGCTCCAGACCCCTCCCCAGCTTTCTTGCCCTTCTCTGGACACCTTCCAGCAGCTCAACATCTTTCCTAACCTGAGGAGCCCAGAACTGGACACAGGACTCAAGGTGTGGCCTAACCAATGCTGAGTCCAGGGGCAGAATGACCTCCCTGCTCCTGCTGGCCACACTGTTCCTGCTGCAGGCCAGGATGCCCTTGGCCTTCATGGCTGCCTGGGCACACTGCAGGCTCATGTTCAGCTTCTGTCAACCAGTACCCCCAGGTCCCTCTCTGCCTGGCTGCTCTCAGCCACTCTGACCCCAGCCTGTAGCTCTGCATGGGGTTGCTGTGGCCAAAGTGCAGCCCTGGCACTTGGATGTGTTGAACCCCATCCTGTGGGACTCTGCCCATCTTTAGCTGGAACTTCCTGTGTCCAGGTTTGTGCCCATGACCCCTTGAACATCATGTAGCCATGGACACCACCTATCACAGACTGCTATGGGCTGGAAGGGGGCTCCATAGGTGTGAAGGCTCCAGGGAGACCTAAGAGCAGCCTGCCAGTACCTGCAGGGGGCTACAAGAAGGCTGCAGAGGGACTGTTTGCAAAGGCCTGCAGTGACAGGATGAGGGGCAGTGGTTTGGAATCAGAGGAGATTTAGACTGGATGTCAGGAACATGTTCTGCACCATGAGGGTGAGGGAACACTGCAACAGGTTGCCCAGGGAGGTAGCTGAGGCCTCATCCCTGGAGACATTCAAACTGAGGCTTGACAAAGCCCTTGAGCAACCTGCTGTAGTGGAGGATGTCCCTGCTGCCTGCAGGGGGGTTGGGATGGATAACCTTCAGAGGTCCCTTCCAACCCAGCCCATTCTATGATCATCTAAATCAACCTTTACCTTGACAGAGCAGCCCTGGGGCAGAGGGAGGAAGGAAGGTTCACAAACCACTCTCCCCACCCCAGCCCAGGCTGTGCCTGAGCCAAGAGCAGGAGTCATTGGGGCCCCATTCATCCCAGTGAGCAAATGAAGGATCCCAGGAGCCTGGATAAGCCAAGTGCACCATTTTAATACAAACCAGGCCCATTTTCACCATCATCTCTTCAGCAGCATCCAGCCTCCAGCTTGCCAGTGGCAAATCAGAGCAACACAGAGTGCTGCCATCAGATGGACTCCCCCTGTTTGCCCAGCAGGAGAAGTCAATGTGGATTTATTGGGCATGGAATTGGTGTGCTGGAAGCAACCCTTCTGCTCCCCCACCCTCCCTTTCCCCCCCACAAGTCATCTGAAAAGTGCAGGCTGAAATCCAGGGCATGAAGACACACATCTCTCTCTCTCTCTCCTGGGTCCATCCCCCCTGGACAGTCTTCAGTAGAGTACCTAAGAGCAGGTGAAGCCCTTGGGAGTGCTTTGGGCCAGCCTCCAGTTCAGTGCCTGGCCTGGCAAAAGCTGCCAGCCAGGAACCTGGCAGGAATTCACAGTCACCCAGATCCTTCCAGGTTCAAAGTACCATCCAGTTTCAGCTCAGGAGCCAAGTCCATCACATTATTCTTCTTTTGGTTTGCTTTGGGGGGGTGGGGTTGGGTTTTTTTTTTTGGGGGGTGGGGTCTGTTCAGCAGCCAGCCAGCCTTTCCATCACACACTGGTTTGTCTCAGGTCATTAGGCAGGAGGGAGGAGATGCAGATGAGAAGGAGGAAGAAACTACAGCCCAGGAAAACAGAAACCCCAGACAGATGGCAGTGGCCCAGGAGGTGACACTCCCAGCAGAGAACAAAGACACAGAGGACAATGGAGCCCAGGGTGAAACCCCACAGCAGGGAAGCCCAGGAGGGAGCACACTGACAAATCAACATCCTCAGCCCGAGTGAAATGGAGCACTGAGCTCTCAGACCCACCTGCCTCCTGGGAGGAGGATGCAAAGCAGGGCAGAGGAAGGAGTTTTTCCTCTCTCCTTCACCCCCCCCAAGCCCAATCCATTCCCTCTTTCAAAGCAGAAGCAAAAAGAGTACCTCCCTTTCCCTTTCCCTGGGGTCCAGAGAGAGCCCTCACAGCAGCCAGACGCTTCAGGCTGCCTCCAAAGGAAAGCCAACTCAAGAGATGCAGCCGGTGGTCACACTGGGAAGGTGTTAACAGAATAAAGAGCTCCTGGTTCACACCCCCCGAGAGGCTGCCAAGCACCTTCAAATGCCAAACGGCTTCCCAAGGGCTCAGAGGCATCAAAGGCAAGGAGAGATGGCCCAAAGGCTTTGGTCTCCCAGTAGGAAGCAGGCAGCCCTCCTGCCACAATCACTGAGCCCAAGGCTGCACTGGTGCCTGGCAGGTAGCCTCACTCAGTCCAATTAGTGTGCTGCTTAACTGGCCAGTGAGGGCCAACCTTGGGCTAGCAAGTCCACCACAGCAGAAAGAGAGAGAGATGCCTCTGGATGGCCTGCACAAGGCTCTGCAGACCTGGCATGAAGGGTTGAACTCTGCCCAGGAGGCAAAAAAGCTGAGAGGAAACAGAAGGGAAAGGCCTGCAAGGAGGACTCCACTGCAGAGATGTCAGCTTGTCCTCACCAGCTGCTCTGGGAAAAACTCCCTCAGGGTCAAAACAGCAGAGGGTGAGCTCCAGGCCCAAGGCCTGAGCAGCTCCAGCTTGCTGCATGCTGTCACCCACCTCTCAAGAGCTCCCCCAGCACCTTTTGGAGCGCTGTGAAGGGACGTGGCTCACACAACTCCCCCTCTACCTCCCAGGGTTTCCTCTGAGGCCAGTCCTTGCCTTTGAAGTTGGCTCTTTTGTTACAGTACCATAAAGGGGAGGACCACAGCAAAGCCTGCAGCCAGCAGCTGAAAGCCTCCAATCCTCCCTGGCACCCAATAACAAGAAGAAACTCAGCAGCCAGGGAAGCATCAAGGCACAGTGGTGAATGCCCTTTGGAGAATGTGCCTTACAAAGGATCAGTGCAAAGAGCAGAGCTTCCTACCAGTACAAAAGTCACTTTTTTACACTAAACAAAGAGGACCATGGTCAAAAAAAAAGCCCACAACAGCCAACAAACCAGAAGTCAGCTTTGGTGCCATCTGCTCCCCATGGTGCTGGTGGCACAGGCCAGAGTCTGGCTGGCTCTGGGACAGCATTGGGAGACAGTGCAAAAAAACCTAACCAAGCCCTCCCAAGTTCCAAAGAGGGGGTTTCAGCTGGTCTTCTGTTGCACCTCCAGGAGGGTGGAGGGTTAGAAGGAAAGCCACCCAGAAGGTGGCAACTGCATTGCCTTCTAGAAGAGGCAGGGGAAGCCCGAAGGGCGACTGCGTACCTAAGGTTCTCAGCACCATCCACATCCTCTCTCCCCCTCCACCACCTGGCTTGGCATTCAAATGCCAAGAAACAGTCCAAAAAAGACTTCTGTGAATTGGTTTGGGGTCTGGTTTTGTTTTTCATGTTGGTTTTATGTCTCCTTTTAATCCCCCCCCAGCAGATGATTGCTGAGGTCCCTAGAGGGGAGGCCAAAGGGAGTCCGCCGACCTCTTTTCCTTTGCCAATTGTTGGGGGGGGATAAGGCTCCCCCCCCAGGTCTGTTTGGAGGGGTACCCAAAAGAAAACCATCCCCCCCCCAAAAAAAAAAAAAGAAAAGAAGAAATGACTCCAATTTATTTCCCTCACCTTCAACTTCCTGGGAAGATTGAAGCTGTGGAACTCGGAAGCTAAGGCTCAGCCGGACACTAGCTGAACGAAACCAGGGCCCAGGAGAAAGGGACCAGCGAGGAATGAAGTGAGACACAGAGCACCTGAGGAGCTTTGGAGTTGTGGAATGGCCATTCAGTGCCCCAGCAACAGAAGAGAAAGCAGAGGGGAGGGAGGGAAGGGCCCCAAGACCTCGAGTTGGGCACAAGAAACACTGAGGAGTTCAGAACAGACTGAGATGGAGCAGGAAGATCAAGCTGCCCTCAGACCTGCCAGTTGGAGGAACAAAGGCTTACTGCAATCTCTTCCCCTCAAGGCAACCCTCTTGGAAGCAGCCCAGTGCTAGCTGGCAAGGCACTGGTGGTTGCACTGCAGTCAGTGGTGGCCAGGAGAGCCATTCATGTGCTTCTCACTGCAAGGAACATCTGTGCTGTAGAGGCCATCCAGGTAGGCCTGAGAGATCTCCGCTACCAAGCTCCTGTCCGGGACAGACTGGGCCATCCCATAGATAGCTCCCTGAGAAGAGAAGGGGAGAGCATGACACAGGGTGGTGAACAGCATCAGAGGGAGGTGCTCAGCCCTCTCCTGGGCCTGTGCACTGGGCCTCCTCCTTACCATGCCTGTGGTCTTGGCATCCAGGTCCGTCATGATGTCTGCGATGCTGTCTCGGACGTCCTGCAGGAAGCTCTCGGCCACGCCGGGCTTGGTGTGCAGCTGCGTGATGCAGAGGTGGATGCTGGGCAGGGAAGGGACAGGGCAGAGGTTAAAGCAGCACAGCTCCACCTTTCCTGAGCTCCCAACAGCCCTTCCCTGGCCACTGCCAGCCCTGCATCTCCCTTCAAAGAGCCCTTCTGCAGTGTAACAGGAGAAGACAAGCCACGATCAATCACAGATCGATGGAAGGGACCCTAAAGATCAGCAGGTTCCAACCCTTCTGCCCTGGGCAGGGACACCTCCCACCAGCCCAGGTTGCTCAAGGCCCAGGGAGGGGGCATCCACAATCCCCTGGGCAACCTGCTCCAGTGTCTCCCCACCCTTAATAGCATGAAATTCTTTCTAATCTCCAGCCTACATCTGCCCTCCTCAAGCTCCAATCCATTCCCTCTCATCCTATCACTCCAAGCCCTTGGAAAAAGTCCCTCCCCAGCTTTCTTGTAGGCCTCTTCAGGTAGCAGAAGGCTGCTCTAAGATCTGCTCACAGTCTTCTCAGCCTTCTCTTCTCCAGGCTGAACAGCCCCAATTCTGAACCCACTCCAGCAGCTCCATGTCCCTCCCTGTGCTGGGGGCACCAGAACTGGAGACAGTTTTCCAGGTGGGGTCTCACCAGAGCAGAGCAGAGGGGGAGAATCCCCTCCCTGTGCTGCTGCTCTCCCTGCTCTGGATGCAGCTCAGCACAAAGCTGTCTCAATGTCCTTCCTAAACTGAGGAGCCCAGAACTGGACACAGGACTCAAGGGGTGGCCTAACCAGTGCTGAGTCCAGGGGCACAACGACCTCCCTGCTCCTGCTGGCCACACTGTTCCTGATGCAGGCCAGGATGCCATTGGCCTTCTTGGCCCCCTGGGCACACTGCAGGCTCATGTTCAGCCAGCTGTCAACCAGCATCCCCAGGTCCCTCTCTGCCTGGCTGCTCTCCAGCCACCCTGACCCCAGCCTGCAGCACTGCCTGGGGTTGCTGTGGCCAAATGTGCAGAACACTCCTTGGGTGAAGAATCACAGGGGCTGAACACCACCCCCCTGCATACCCTGGTTGCCCACCCCATGGCTCTCCCCAGGCTCACCTGGAGGGGAACTGCAGAACATTTAAGTTCCATCCTTTGGCAGCTAAGAAATTGGACAACCGATAGATGTCGAAGGTGTCCGAGGCGATGGAGAGCACAGACACCTCAGGCCTGCCCAAGATGTAGATGCTGTCCATTTTTCTCAGCCTGGGGAAGCACATGAAAGTGGACACACACAAAAAAAAAAGGGAGAAAAAGAAGTGACCAGGTGTGAGAGAGAGGCCAGGATTCCCCAGAGCCCCCCCAAGGGAAAGCTGCAAAAGCACAGGCAGCCAAACCCTGCTGGCAAACACCCAGGCAGCGCAGGCTCTGAGGGCCAGGGGTTGTTACAGGCCTTCAGCTCAGGGAGGCAGAGGGGCAAAGAGGCGAGGCAGGGGGGCAGAGGGGCGGGGCAGGGGGGCAAAGGGCAGCTCACACAGCAACACAGGCGCCCCAGCAAGAGAGGAGAACCCGTTTGTCACCGGGAGCAAAGCCCTTCCTGATCTCCCTCTTCGTGGCCATTCAGTGAAATAAAGCAGCCTGCAGCCCCCTTGGCCTCTCTGTGCCTCTCAGCTGCCTGGCACAGCCTGCAGCTGGCACAGGGCAGCACTGCCGCCGCACAGAGCCCCCCCCCCAGCTGCCCGGCAGGTAGCAGCCCGCAGCTTCGCCCGGGAGGAACAAAAGCCTGGGAGGAGCTCAAGGTAGGGAGGGAGAGGGAAGGTGCCACAAGGAGGGCAGCAGAGGGAGGGTTGGAGCGGCAAGGAGAGAGGGGCAGGGAGGGGTGGAGCCCCAAGGAGGGCAGCAGAGGGAGGGGTGGAGCGGCAAGGAGAGAGGGGCAGGGAGGGGTGGAGCCCCAAGGAGGGCAGCAGAGGGAGGGTTGGAGCGGCAAGGAGAGAGGGGCAGGGAGGGGTGGAGCCCCAAGGAGAGAGGGGCAGGGAGGGGTGGAGCCCCAAGGAGAGAGGGGCAGGGAGGGGTGGAGCCCCAAGAAGGGCAGGGGAGGGAGGAATGGGACGGCAGGGGAGGGAGGGGCAGAGCCGCCAGGAGGGCAGGGGAGGGAGGAATGGGACGGCAGGGGAGGGAGGGGCGGAACCCCAAGGAGGGCAGGGCAGGGTTGAAGAGCCCAATCCCCACAGCAAGGCACACACATACTCTGCTTCAAGGAAACGAGCTGTCTTGATGATCCTCTTGGTGGCCTCCACGTAGCCTGACTCTCCCATGTGCATCAGGGTTGCCCAGCAGGCAGCTATGATGCCCCCGGGCCTGGAGCCTGCCACGGAGGGGGAGGCATATATGCCTCCTTGCCAGTCAGGTGCTACGAAGAACTGGTAGCTCCTGTACTTCTTGTCGCTGTACAGCACCACAGAGGAGCCCTTGGGGGCGTAGCCATACTGCAAGGGGCACAGAAGGCACTCAGCAGCTGTGCCAGGGGGCCACCCAAAACCCCCCTGCCCACGCTCCGCTGCCGTCCCTCCCCTGCCGTCCCTCCCCCTGCACCTCGGCGTTTCCCAGGGCTGAGCAGAAGTGCCTGAGGGCAAGGGATGGCCTCAGGAATCCCTCCCCCCCCAGACCTCAAGGCTGTTTCCCCCCCTCCCCTCTCCCTGCTCACCTTGTGGGTGTCAGCAGAAATGCTGGTGACGCCTTCCACTCGGAAGTCGAAGAGGCGCTGCAGGGGGAACCCTGCCTTGTCCATGAAGGCAATCAGAAAGCCACCCAGGCAGGCATCCACGTGGAAGGGGATGCTGTACTTCACTGCAAGCTGTAGGGGAGGGAGGGAGGCTGGTGAACAACTGTCCTGCTTCGATCCCTGTCTGCCTGAGTCCAGACTTAGAAGCACAGAACTGTCAGGGCTGGAAGGGACCTCAAGGCTCAGCCAGCTCCAACCCCCCTGCCATGCCCAGGGACACCTCACACTGCAGCAGGCTGCTCACAGCCACATCCAGCCTGGCTGCAAACACCTCCAGGCAGGAGGCTTCCACCACCTCTTCCAGTGTCTCACCACCCTCACAGGGAAGAACTTCTTCCTAACATCCAATCTAAATCTCCCCTCCTCTAGCTTGGATCCATCCCCCCCAGTCCTATCACTCCCTGACACCCTCCAAAGTCCCTCCCCAGCTTTCTTGTAGCCCCCTTCAGACACTGGAAGGCCACAAGAAGGTCTCCTGGGAGCCTTCTCCTCTCCAAGCTGAACAACCCTAACTCTCTCAGCCTGTTCTCATAGCAGAGCAGCTCCAGCCCTCTGCTCATCCTCATGGCCCTTCTCTGGACCCTTGTACCTTGTGGTTTGATTGCTGCAGCCCCCAGGGGTCCCACCCCGGGGTGCCAGCCTACCTCTGCCACCTCTTCAATGGGATCCATAACTCCATGTGGGAACTGGGGAGCCGAGCAGACCAGCATGGCCGTGTTCCTCGAGATGGCTCTCCTCATTGCCTGAAGATTTAAAGAGAGAAGAGGCTCACAGTCCATTCTACCAGCTTGGCACCCTGCCAAAAAAAAGAGTAAGGAGTGAAAACATGCAGGGCCTGCCCTTCAACCCCAACCCCCTGAAGCCCAGAGAGAAAGCAAAGGAAACGAGCCACAAGCACCAGGTGACAGCAGAGCCCTTTCACTCCTCCACTTCTGCTTGCCCTCACCTGAAATCAGGGGGTCTTTCTGAAACCCAGCACTTACCTGTTCCTGAATGCAGCACACAGGACAAAGGGATGCACTTACTGCACACAGAAAGCCTTCTCTTCAACCACAGGCACTCACCCCTGCCACTTGTCCTCACTTCCGCTCCTCCCTCCAGCCACTGCTTTGCCACCCGGACAGGCAGGCTCTGTGGCCTGCTTGCTGCAGAAGGCCTAATCTCAGAGCAGCACCATAGTACCAGTCAGGGTTGGAAGGGACCACAAGGATCAGCTAGTTCCAACCCCCCTGCCATGGCCAGGGACACCTCACACTACATCAGCCTGGCCAGAGCCTCAGCCAGCCTGGGCTTAAACACCTCCAGGGACAGGGCCTCAACCACCTCCCTGCACAACCCATTCCAGGGCTTCACCACTCTCATGGGGAAGAACTTCCTCCTCACCTCCAGCCTCAATCTCCCCACCTCCAGCTTCATTCCATTCCCCCTAGTCCTAGCACTACCTGAGATCCTGAGCAGTCCCTCCCCAGCCTTCCTGTAGCCCCCTTCAGATACTGGAAGGCCACAATGAGGTCACCTCGTAGACTTCTCTTCTCCAGACTGAACAGCCCCAACTCCTTCAGTCTGTCCTCACAGCAGAGGTGCTCCAGCCCTCTGCTCATCCTCATGGCCCTTCTCTGGACACCTTCCAGCACCTCCACATCCCTCTTGGAATAGGGGCTCCAGAACTGGAGGCAGTATTCCAGGTGGGGTCTCCCCAGAGCTGAGCAGAGGGGGAGGATCACCTCCCTTGCCCTGCTGGCCACACTTCTCCTGATGCAGCCCAGGATCTGGTTGGCTTTGTGGGCTGCAAGTGCACACTGAGAGCTCCTGGTGAGCTTCTCCTCCCCCAGCACCCCCAAGGCTCTCTCCTCAGGGCTGCTTTCCAGCCAGTCCCTGCCCAGCCTGCATTTGTGCCTGGGATTGCCTCGACCCAGCTGCGGGACCCTGCCCTTGGTCTTGTTGAACCTCCTGAGGTTGGCTTGTGCCCACCTCTCCAGCCTGTCCAGGTCCCTCTGGATGGCCTCCCTTCCCTCCAGCATGTCTGCTGCACCACACAGCTTGGTGTTATCAGCAAACTTGCTGAGGGTGCACTCAATGCCACTGTCCATGGCACCCACAAAGATGCTGAACAAGCCTGGTGCCAGGACTGATCCCTGAGGGACTCTGCTTGTCCCTGGCCTCCACTGGGACATGGACCCGTGGACAGCCACTCTTTGGGTGCAGCCATCAAGCCAGTTCCTTATCCATCTAGTGGTCACCCATCACACCCATGTGTCACCAGCCTGGAGACCAGGATGTGGTGTGGGACAGTGTCAAAGGCTTTGCTCAGCTCCAGCTAAACCACATCAGCTGCTCGCCCCTCAGCTATCAATGTTGTCACCTGCAATTTCCCAAAGGAAGGCAAAAACACCCAACACAAAGAAGCTGTTGTGCTGCCTAAAGTGGTACCTGCACATCCACTTCCATGGCTTTGGTCAATGGTATGTGAACCAGCTTCAGCCCAAAGTAGTGTGCTGCCTTGTCAAAGGCTGCGTGGGCGCTCACCGGCACCAGCCTGCAAAAGGAGCAGAGGGCAGAAGTCAGCCCAGCACGGTGAACAGGAGCAAAACCAGCACAGCCTGGAGATCACAGACTCTCAGCATAGTGCAAGGAGGAAAGAGATTGTGTCCAACCCCCTTAGCTAAAGCTGGCTCACCCACAGCAGCTTGCCCAGGTGAGGTTGGAATCTCTCCAGAGGAGACTGCACAACCTCTCTGGGTAGCCTGCTCCGGGCCTCCAGCACCTTCACACCAAAGAGGTTTCTCCTCCTGTTCAGACGGAACCTTCCAGGTTGCAGTTTGTGTCCACTGCCCCTTGTCCTGTCACTGGGCACCACTGCAAAGAGCCTGACCCCTTCCTCTTGCCCCCCACCCCCAGTGCTAAGCATTGATCAGATCCCCTCTCTCAGGCTGCTCATCTCCATGCTCAGCAGCCCCAGGGCTCTCAGCCTTTCCTCCTCATAGAGATGCTCCAGGCCCCTCAGCACCTTCATAGTCTGCACTGGGCTCTCTCCAGCAGTTCCCCATCTCTCTTGAATTGCAGAGCCCCGAACTGGGACCAGTACTCCAGATGCAGCCTCACCAGGGCAGAGCAGAGGTGGAGCAGAACCTCCCTTGTCCCTCTGGCCACACTCCTCTTAAATCCTCCTGAGGAGCCCGATGGCCTTCTTGGCCAGGAAAGCACCTTGCTGGCTCGTGGTGAACTTGTCCACCAGGTATTTCTGTGTGACAAGCAGGTCCCAAACAGCCCAGCTGCAGGTTTCAACTTGCCCAAAATCACAGAGACTGGAAAAGAGTTGGGGAAACCCCTCTCTGGGACAGGAGAGAAGCCACATTCTGCTCAGAGCTACAACAACAGACACTTGAGCAAGCCAGAGAAACCCTCCTGCAGGGACTCTGCCCCACTGCAAGACCTCCTGTGAGGCAAGACTTCCCAAGAAAGCTCATTCCTTGGCCTATCAAACAACACTGCAGCACCTCCAGCCAGTCATGCTCCCTGCAGCAATGCCAAAGGCAAGCAGCAGCATAAACACTCCCAAACTAAGCCAAGGTTGGCTGCCCCCCTTCTTGAAGGGCAGTGGCTGAACATTTTCTGAGCAGCCTTTATCAGGGCCTTTAACAGCCTGCAAAAGAAATGTTAGAGAGGGGGAACAAAAATGTGCTAGAGAGGGGTGCATGAAGAAGAGTGTGGCCAGCAGGCTGAGCAAGGGTCTCCTCCTCCCTACACTGCCCTGGTGAGGCCTCATAGTATCAGTCAGGGTTGGAAGGGACCACAAGGATCAGCTAGTTCCAACCCCCCTGCCATGGGCAGGGACACCCCACACTACATCAGCCTGGCCAGAGCCTCAGCCAGCCTGGCCTTAAACACCTCCAGGGACAGGGCCCCAACCACCTCCCTGCACAACCCATTCCAGGGCTTCACCACTCTCATGGGGAAGAACTTCCTCCTCACCTCCAGCCTCAATCTCCCCACCTCCAGCTTCAGTCCATTCCCCCTAGTCCTATCACTCCCTGAGATCCTGAGCAGTCCCTCCCCAGCCTTCCTGTAACCCCCTTCAGATACTGGAAGGCCACAATGAGGTCACCTCGTAGACTTCTCTTCTCCAGACTGAACAGCCCCAACTCCTTCAGTCTGTCCTCACAGCAGAGGTGCTCCAGCCCTCTGATCATCCTCATGGCCCTTCTCTGGACACCTTCCAGCACCTCCACATCCCTCTTGGAATAGGGGCTCCAGAACTGGAGGCAGTACTCCAGGTGGGGTCTCACCAGAGCTGAGCAGAGGGGGAGAATCACCTCCCTTGCCCTGCTGGCCACACTTCTCCTGATGCAGCCCAGGAGCTGATTGGCTTTGTGGGCTGCAAGTGCACATTGGGAGCTCCTGGTGAGCTTCTCCTCCCCCAGCACCCCCAAGGCTCTCTCCTCAGGGCTGCTTTCCAGCCAGTCACTGCCCAGCCTGCATTTGTGCCTGGGATTGCCTCCACCCAGCTGCAGGACCCTGCCCTTGGTCTTGTTGAACCTCCTGAGGTTGGCTTGTGCCCACCTCTCCAGCCTGTCCAGGTCCCTCTGGATGGCCTCCCTTCCCTCCAGCATGTCTGCTGCACCACACAGCTTGGTGTTATCAGCAAACTTGCTGAGGGTGCACTCAATGCCACTGCCCATGGCACCCACAAAGATGTTGAACAAGCCTGGTCCCAGGACTGATCCCTGAGGGACTCTATTTGTCCCTGGCCTCCACTGGGACATGGAGCCATAGACAGTCACTCTTTGGGTGCAGCCATCAAGCCAGTTCCTTATCCATCCAGTGGTCACCCATCCAACCCATGTGTCACCAGCCTGGAGACCAGGATGTGGTGTGGGGCAGTGTCAAAGGCTTTGCTCAGGTCCAGCTAAACCACATCCTCTGGAGTATTGTGTCCAGTCCTGTGCTCCCCAGTTCAAGAAGGGCAGGGAACTGCTGGCAAGGGTACAGCAAAAGGCTACAAAGATGGTAAGGGGTCTGGAACATCTCTGTGATGAGCAAAGACAGAGATCTGGGGCTTTTTAGCCTGGAAAAGAGCAGACTGAGGAGGATCTCCTCAATGGTATTAAATACTTCAAGGGTGAGGTGAGGAGGATGGAGCCAGTCTGCTTTCAGTGGTGCCCAGGGACAGGACAAGGGGCAACAGGCACAAACCTGAACATAAGAAGTTCCATCTGAACATGAGGAGGAGCTTCTGCAATGCAAGGCTGCCAGAGCACTGGAGCAGGCTGCCCAGAGGGGTGGTGGAGTCTCCATCTCTGGAGGCATTCAAAACCTACCTGGATGTGTCCCTGTGTGACCTCCTCTAGGTGAACCTGCCTTGGCAGGGGGCTTGGGCTGGATGGTCTCCAGAGGTCCCTTCCCAGCCCTACCATTCTGTGATGCTGTGAAAAGAACTGCAGGAATTCAGCATAAAGATAAACTCCTCAGCAGCTCATCTCTTCTCACACCTCCCCCCTCACAAGCACTTAGCCAGAGGAACTGTTTTTGATGCACTGCCTGGAAAGTAGCAGCACATCAGAGGGAGCAAATCCTCTATGAGCAGGGTAATGATGAGCACAACTCCTCATTTCAGCTCCAAGCAGCCCCAGCTTGAGTCCCAGGGCTTTCAGGCTCTTTGATCTGAAGAAATCAATCCCCCTGTGGAGACTTCAAAGGGCCTGACAGTCTCTGCTTCTGAAGAGCTCAAAGGTGATAGGAGCTGTCTGGAGTGGCAGGCAGGTAGTGCTACAATACATCTGTCCAGCACAGCTACCACAGCCCCCACCAGCAACACAGCCCTGCCTCCCAGCCTGCTTAAAAGCTTCCTGGGGCTTTGCATTGCTTCTTTCAACACAAGCTTCCCTCCTTCAGACACAGAGGATGGTGAGGACATGGTAATGAGCTCTGAAATCACAGATCCATAGAGTGTTTTGGGCAGGAAGGGTCCTCCAAAGGTCATCTAGTCCAGCCGCCTGCAGCCAGCAGAGACATCCTCCACTAGAGCTCAGAGCCTTGTTGAGCCTCACCTTGAATATCTCCAGGGATGAGGCCTCAACCACCTTTCTGGGCAACCTGTTGCAGTGTTCCAGCACCCTCATGGTGCAGAACTTGTTCCTAACATCCAACCTAAACCTACTCTTCCAATTTCAAACCATTGCCCCTCATCCTGTCACTGCAGGCCTTTGTAAGCACCCCCTCTGCAGCCTTCCTGTAACCCCCTTCAGGTACTGGCAGGCTGCTACCAGGTCTTCCTGGAGCCCCCTTTCAACACCTCACACTTGTGACAGGTGGTGTTGAGGGCTCCATCCTGCATGTGATGTTCAAGGATGTTGGATAAAGGGTAGCAGACACAAACCTGAACATCAGAAGCTCCACCTAAACATGAGGAGGAACTTCTTTACTTAGGGGAATGAGTCAGTCATCAGCAAATCTGCAGATGACAGCAAGCAGGGAGCAGATGTTGGTCAGTTAGAGGGCAGAAGGGCTCTGCAGAGGGACCTTGCCAGGCTGGACAGATGGGCAGAGGCCAACAGGATGGCATTCAACAAGTCCAAGTGCCAGGGCTGCACTTTGGCCACAGCAACCCCATGCAGAGCTACAGGCTGGGGTCAGAGTGGCTGAGAGCAGCCAAACAGAGAGGGAACTGGGGGTGCTGATTGACAGCTGCCTAAACATGAGCCAGCAGTGTGCCCAGGTGGCCAAGAAGGCCAATGGCATCCTGGCCTGCATCAGAAACAGTGTGGCCAGCAGGAGCAGGGAGGTCATTGTGTCCCTGGACTCAGCACTGGTCAGGCCACACCTTGAGTCCTGTGTCCAGTTCTGGGCTCCTCAGCTTAGGAAGGACATTGAGAGACTTGAAGGTGTCCAGAGAAGGGCAACAAGGCTGGGGAGAGGCCTTGAACACAGCCCTGTGAGGAGAGGCTGAGGGAGCTGGGGTTGCTTAGCCTGGAGAAGAGGAGGTTCAGGGGAGACCTCATTGCTCTCTACAGCTACCTGAAGGGAGGCTGTAGACAGGAAGGGGTTGGTCTCTTCTCCCAGGCAAGCAGCCCCAGAACAAGAGGACACAGTCTCAAGCTGCACCAGGGGAAGTTTAGGCTGGAGGTGAGGAGAAAGTTCTTCCCAGAGAGAGTTGTTAGCCATTGGGATGTGCTTCCCAGGGAGGTGGTGGAGTCCCCATCCCTGGAGGTGTTCAAGAGGGGATTGGATGTGGCACTTGGTGCCATGGTCTAGCCATGAGGTCTGTGGTGACAGGTTGGACTCGATGATCCTCGAGGTCTCTTCCAACCTTGGTGATACTGTGATACTTTAAGGCTAGTGGAGCACTGGAGCAGGCTGCCCAGAGAGGTGGTGGAGTCTTCATCTCTGAAGACATTCAAAACCTGCCTGGATGTGTCCCTGTGTGACCTCCTCTAGGTGAACCTGCCTTGGCAGGGAGCTTGGGCTGGATGATCTCCAGAGGTCCTATCCCTACCATTCTGTGAAAAGAACTGCAGGAATTCAGCAGAAGATTAACACCTCAGCAGCTCATCTCCTCTCACATCTTCCCTTCACAAGCAACTAGCTATCTTTGATGCACTGCCTGGAAAGCAGGAGCAGAAGAAGGGAGCAGAAGAAGGGAGCAGAAGAAGGGAGCAGAAGAAGGGAGCAGAAGAAGGGAGCAGAAGAAGGGAGCAGAAGAAGGGAGCAGAAGAAGGGAGCAGAAGAAGGGAGCAGAAGAAGGGAGCAGAAGAAGGGAGCAGAAGAAGGGAGCAGAAGAAGGGAGCAGAAGAAGGGAGCAGAAGAAGGGAGCAGAAGAAGGGAGCAGAAGAAGGGAGCAGAAGAAGGGAGCAGAAGAAGGGCGCAGAAGAAGGGCGCAGAAGAAGGGCGCAGAAGAAGGGCGCAGAAGAAGGGCGCAGAAGAAGGGCGCAGAAGAAGGGCGCAGAAGAAGGGCGCAGAAGAAGGGCGCAGAAGAAGGGAGCAGAAGAAGGGAGCGAGAGCAGGGGGGTTGGTTTGATAACCTCCAGAGGCCCCTTCCAGCTCTCACCCTTCTGTGATGCTGTGAAAGTGTCATTTAAGGGCTACAGAGTTTCTCTTAACCTTTACAGCTTAGCATCATCTGCAAACTTGCTGAGGGTGTCCTCAATCTCCCTGTCTGCATCACTGGTGATGACATTGAACAGCACTGGTCCCAACACAGACCCTTGAGGGTCAGCCATCTCATTCTGGACATCTGGAAGTGAAGGGTTTTGAGGCCTAGCAGCCACCTAGCAGCTCAGAGGAAGAGTAAACCCCAGAAGGGCCCAAAGCAAGAAGCAAGTCACAGAGGCATCACTCACATTTCTGGCTGCTTGATGCCCCTCTCGTAAGCCAGGTCTCGGTAGGCCTTGCAGGCCATCAGGATGCTCTCAGTCCCTCCAGACGTCATCTGTCATGAGGAAAAAACAGAAGCAAAACAGAGAAACAACTCATAGTATCATAGTAGTATCATAGCATCAGTCAGGGTTGGAAGGGACCACAAGGATCAGCTAGTTCCAACCCCCCTGCCATGGCCAGGGACACCCCACACTACATCAGCCTGGCCAGAGCCTCAGCCAGCCTGGCCTTAAACACCTCCAGGGACAGGGCCCCAACCACCTCCCTGGACAACCCATTCCAGGGCTTCACCACTCTCATGGGGAACAACTTCCTCCTCACCTCCAGCCTCAATCTCCCCACCTCCAGCTTCAGTCCATTCCCCCTAGTCCTAGCACTACCTGAGATCCTGAGCAGTCCCTCCCCAGCCTTCCTGTAGCCCCCTTCAGGTACTGGAAGGCCACAATGAGGTCACCTCGGAGCCTTCTCTTCTCCAGACTGAACAGCCCCAACTCCTTCAGTCTGACCTCATAGCAGAGCAGCTCCAGCCCTCTGCTCATCCTCCTGGCCCTTCTCTGGACACCTTCCAGCACCTCCACATCCCTCTTGTCATAGGGGCTCCAGAACTGGACACAGTACTCCAGGTAGGGTCTCCCCAGAGCTGAGCAGAGGGGGAGAATCACCTCCCTTGCCCTGCTGGCCACACTTCTCCTGATGCAGCCCAGGATCTGGTTGGCTTTGTGGGCTGCAAGTGCACACTGAGAGCTCCTGGTGAGATTCTCCTCCCCCAGCACCCCCAAGGCTCTCTCCTCAGGGCTGCTTTCCAGCCAGTCCCTGCCCAGCCTGTATTTGTGCCTGGGATTGCCTCCATCCAGCTGCAGGACCCTGCCCTTGGTCTTGTTGAACCTCCTGAGGTTGGCTTGTGCCCACCTCTCCAGCCTGTCCAGGTCCCTCTGGATGGCCTCCCTTCCCTCCAGCCTGTCTGCTGCACCACACAGCTTGGTGTCAGCAGCAAACCTACTGAGGGTGCACATGGAGGTTGGCAAAGAGAAAGGGATGCTGCCACAGCACCTCTGCCCAGGCAGGCTTCAGGGGCAAGAGATGCAGAGGACAGCTCAGGGTTTGAAGGGCAGCAGAAGCCACTGAACAGTTCCAGAGATCTTTCTGCTATTCAGCTTCAAAGTGTGCCTTCAGAATCAGAGAACCTCTTCAGGGGGAAAAGACCTCTAAGGTCATCCAGTCCAACCCTTCTCTACCTCTCCCAAGCGTGGTGCTAAACCCACAGCCCTCAGCACCACATCTCTGCATCTTATGAACACCTCCAGGGATGAGGATTCAACCAGCTCCCCTGGCAGCCTGTTTCAGTGTCTGAGAACTGTTTCAGTGAACACCTCTCCTCTAACAGTCAGCCTAAATCTCCTCTGGGGCAACTTGAGGCCATTTCCCCTTGTCACACCGTTTTTTGCTAAGGAGTAGAGAGCAAGCCCCACCTCACTCCAGCCTGGGCACACTGCAGCCTCATGTTCAGCCTCCTATCAACCAGCACCCCCAGGTCCCACTCTGCCTGGCTGCTCTCAGCCACTCTGACCCCAGCCTGTAGCTCTGCATGGGGTTGCTGTGGCCAATGTGCAGAACCTGGCACTTGGATGTGTTCAATCTCCTGCCCTTGGACTCTGCCCATCTGTCCAGCCTGTCCAGGTCCCTCTGCAGAGCCTCTCTACCCTCCAGCAGATCAACTCCTGCCCCCAGTTTGGTGTCCTCTGCAAACTTACTGATGACTGACTCAATCCCCTCATCCAGATCATCAATGAAGATATTGAACAGGATGGGGCCCAGCACTGATCCCTGGGGCACACCACTGGTGCCTGGCTGCCAGCTGGCTATGGCACCATTCACCACCACCCTCTGGGCTCAGCCTTCCAGCCAGTTCCTTCCTGCCCCCAGGACAGGGGGGTTGGTTGGGACAGGATGATCTTTAAGGTCCCTTCCAAGCCAAACCATTGCATGAACCCATGAACATAAAATGGATGCAGTCACGTTTGCATGACTGAAGACACAGAATGGGTTTGGGCTGGAAAGGACCAACTGCTACCCTGGGTTCTCTTTTGGTTCCTTCCAAGCTGCCACAGCTGCCAAGCCTCCACATGCAAAGCAGAAGTGTGACCAGATGACAATGACTCAACAGCAAAGCTCAGAGAGAAGGAACCAAGTTCCCAGTGAAAAGAACCCCAGCCTGCTGCATTTGTTCCTCACCTGATCCCAGCTAGCAGCAGGCTGCCACCACAGGCAGTGTGGAAGTGACTGTCCCAGCAGAGACAAGTTCTGCTGCTGCAGTGGTTTAAAAAGCAACAGCTGTGGCAGGTGAACTCTAGCAGAGCCTCAGACTGGAGAAAGAAATGCTTGCATTGACCATGGAGCTCCTAGATGGCAGCACACAGTGTCCTAAGTGTTGTTGAGGGTTGTGTCCTTAGAGCACACAGTCTCAAGCTGCACCAGGGGAGGTTTAGGCTGGAGGTTAGGAAGAAGTTCTTCCCAGCAAGAGAGATTGGCCATTGGGATGTGCTGCCCAGGGAGGTGGTGGAGTCCCCATCCCTGGAGGTGTTTAGGAAGAGCCTGGCTGGGGTGCTTGGTGCCATGGTTTAGTTGATCAGATGGTGTTGGGTGATAGGTTGGACTTGATGATCTCTGAGGTCTCTTCCAACCTGGTTAATCTATTCTGTTCTATCAACTCTTCAACCCTTCTTGTGGAAATGGCTGGGAAGTTGGCAGCTGTGAGGGACTTTTTCCAAGGGCTTGGAGTGACAGGATGAGGGGGAATGGACTGAAGCTTGAGGAGGACAGGTGTAGACTGGAGACTGGGATGAAATTCTTGACAGGGAGGTGGTGAGGCACTGGGACAGGCTGCCCAGGGAGGCTGTGGATGTCCCCTCCCTGGCAGTGCTCAAGGCCAGGCTGGATGAAGCCTTGAGCAGCCTGAGCCAGTGGGAGGTGTCCCTGCCTGTGGCAGGGGGGGTGGAACCAGGTGATCTTTAAGGTCCCTTCCAACCCAAACCCTTCCATCACTTTTCTCCTGGCAGAAGGACCTTCCTGAGACAGCAGTCAGGCCTCTCCCTGCCTTGGGAGCAGACACAGTTGTGGCAGTGAGGCCTCCTTCCAGGCTGCTGCAGTGTGAGGTGTCCCTGCCCGTGGCAGGGGGGTTGGAACTGGCTGAGCCTTGAGGTCCCTTCCCACCCTGACAGTTCTGTGATTTCTTAAAACACACTGAGAACCTTCAAAGGGGAAGCAAAGAGACTGCTCTGCAGAGATCCTGCTTGGGGTGATGGCCACATGACCCAGGGCAGGGATTCCCCAAGGGCTGCTGAAAGCCCTGGGGACAGCACAAGTGTGTCACTGTGCTGCTGTTCCCAGACTGAGCAGAGGAGGGTCAGCCCCAGCAGCTGCTGGTTTGTCACTTGTCATGGGAATCAGAGCACAGAGGAAGTGAAACTGCCTCAGAGAAGCACAGGCAGAAGCTTTTGGGTTTTTTCCCTGCAGCATAGCCACAGATCCCAGCACAGCAGGGGCTGGAAGGGCCCCCTGGAGATCATGCAGTCCAAACTCCCTGCCAGAGCTGGGTCACCCACAGCAGCATGCCCAGGAGCACAACACCCAGGTGGCTTTGGAATCTCTCCAGAGGAGGAGAGTCCACAACCTCTCTGGGCAGCCTGCTCCAGCACCCTCACACCAAAGCAGCTTTTCTTCCTGCTTAGATAGAACCTCCTGGGCTCCAGTTTGTGCCTGCTGCCCCTTGTTCTGTCACTGAGAGGACTCTGGCTCTATCCTCTTGCACCCCACCCTTTAGCTATTGATCTGGGGCTGCTCTTCTCCAGGCTAAACAGCCCCAGGGCTCTCAGCCTTTCCTCCTCACAGAGGTACTCCAGGCCCCTCAGCATCTTTGCAGCCCCTGCTGGACTCTCTCCAGTATTTTCCTGTCTCTCTTGAGCTAGGGAGCCCAGAACTGGACCCAGCACTCCAGATGTGGCCTCCCTAGGGCAGAGTACCTCCCCTGACCTGCTGCCCATGCTCTTAATCATGCACCCCAGGATCACTTTGGCCTTCTTGGCCATGAGGGCACATTGCTGGCTCATGGTGAACTTCTTGTCCACCAGCACTGCCAGGCCCTTCTCTCCAGAGCAGGTCACCTCCTAACCTTGGCTGGTAGCACAATGAGCTTGACCTCAGGCTCAGCTGGAGAGCAGAAGGTGCATTTGCACTGAAAGTCAAGAAACACCCAAAATTCCAGCACCTGAAGGGGGCCTACAAGAAGCTTGCAGAGGGGCTGCTTACATGGGCCTGCAGTGACAGGATGAGGGGCAGGGGTTTGGAATTAGAGGAGCTTTAGAGAGATGTTCTGCACCATGAGGGTGGAGGAACACTGCAACAGGTTGCCCAGGGAGGTGATTGAGGCCTCACTCCTGGGGATATTCAAGGCCAGGCTCAACAAGGCTCTGATCTAGTGGAGGATGTCCCTGCTGACTGCAGTGGGGTTGGACTAGATGAGCTTTGGAGGTCCCTTCCAACCCAAACCATCCTGTGTGGTGAGGACATGGGCCTGCAGTGACAGGATGAGGGGCAGGGGTTTGGAATTAGAGGAGCTTTAGAGTGGATGCTAGGAACAAGTTCTGCACCATGAGGGTGGTGGAGGAACACTGCAACAGGTTGCCCAGGGAAGTGATTGAGGCCTCACTCCTGGGGATATTCAAGGCCAGGCTCAACAAAGCTCTGAGTAACCTGATCTAGTGGAGGATGTCCCTGCTGACTGTAGTGGGGTTGGACTGGCTGGCCTTTGGAGGTCCCTTCCACCCCAAACCCTCCTGTGTGGTGAGGACACTTGAAGACAGGCAACTTACAGCGCCACAAGAGTTGGGGCCTCCGTGGAAGAGCGTGCAGGCAATCCTCACTACTTCTGCTTCCATCTTCCTCAAGCCAGGAAATATATCTGGGTGGAGAGGATTACTCCAGGCAAACTCTTCATACACCTTCAGAAAAGCAAAAGGAGAAAGGTAAGCTTGGATTATCAGGGCAGAATTGAGAGCCCATCAGGGAGACGGAGCTGTAACAAGGCTGCAGCTCCCCTTGGACCTCACTCCTGCTGCCAGCAAATACCACAAGCTGGGAAGCTGTGGCTGAGAGGCAAACAAAAGGGAAGGAAAGAAAAGAGCAAAATGTTTGTTTTCCAGGGCATTCTGGCCTCTGGAGTGGTTTTGTAGCACCAGATGTGATGTTGCATTCGGGGTGATATACGATGAGACACAGGGTGGACTCAATGATCTTGGAGGTCTCTTTCAACCTTAGTGATACTGGGAAGATCTCCTGCTGCAAAGAGGTGATTGGGAACAGTCAGCATGGCTTCATAAAGGGCAAATCCTGCCTGACCAGCCTGGTGGCCTTCTCTGCACAGGTGACAACATTGATAGCTGAGGGGCGAGCAGCTGATGACCTTTACCTGGGCCTGAGCAAAGCCTTCGACACTGTCCCGCACCACATCCTGGTCTCCAGGCTGGTGACACATGGGTTTGATGGGTGACCACTAGATGGATAAGGAACTGGCTTGATGGCTGCACCCAAAGAGTGGCTGTCCATGGCTCCATGTCCCAGTGGAGGCCAGGGACAAGCAGAGTCCCTCAGGGATCAGTCCTGGCACCAGGCTTGTTCAACATCTTTGTGGGTGCCATGGACAGTGGCATTGAGTGCACCCTCAGCAGGTTTGCTGCTGACACCAAGCTGTGTGGTGCAGCAGACAGGCTGGAGGGAAGGGAGGCCATCCAGAGGGACCTGGACAGGCTGGAGAGGTGGGCACAGGCCAACCTCAGGAGGTTCAACAAGACCAAGGGCAGGGTCCTGCAGCTGGGTCAAGGCAATCCCAGGCACAGATCCAGGCTGGGCAGGGACTGGCTGGAAAGCAGCCCTGAGGAGAGAGCCTTGGGGGTGCTGGGGGAGGAGAAGCTCACCAGGAGCTCTCAGTGTGCACTTGCAGCCCAGAAAGCCAATCAGCTCCTGGGCTGCATCAGGAGAAGTGTGGCCAGCAGGGCAAGGGAGGGGATTCTCCCCCTCTGCTCAGCTCTGGGGAGACCCTACCTGGACTACTGCCTCCAGTTCTGGAGCCCCTATGACAAGAGGGATGTGGAGGTGCTGGAAGGTGTCCAGAGAAGGGCCAGGAGGATGAGCAGAGGGCTGGAGCACCTCTGCTGTGAGGACAGACTGAAGGAGTTGGGGCTGTTCAGTCTGGAGAAGAGAAGGCTCTGAGCTGACCTCATTGTGGCCTTCCAGTATCTGAAGGGGGCTACAGGAAGGCTGGGGAGGGACTGCTCAGGATCTCAGGGAGTGATAGGACTAGGGGGAATGGAATGAAGCTGGAGGTGGGGAGATTGAGGCTGGAGGTGAGGAGGAAGTTCTTCCCCATGAGAGTGGTGAAGCCCTGGAATGGGTTGTGCAGGGAGGTGGTTGGGGCCCTGTCCCTGGAGGTGTTTAAGGCCAGGCTGGCTGAGGCTGTGGCCAGGCTGATGTAGTGTGGGGTGTCCCTGGCCATGGCAGGGGGGTTGGAACTAGCTGATCCTTGTGGTCCCTTCCAACCCTGACTGATACTATGATACTATGATCATGCAGGCTTCGTGTGGTCCTCTTCCGAAGGAGCTGTGAGAAGTTGACCAAAACCCTTCTGCTCTGCAGAACCAGTTTCTGGCAGAGAACTGGCAGAGTTTCCCCTCCAAGGGGAATGCTGTGAAGCAGCTAGGAAAGCACCAATGTCCTCCACAACAAAAAGCAGCTGTGGAAGCCTCTATCTCGTGCTCCTCCTGCACTCAGTGGGCTGCCAGGATAAAGCTGGGACAGACCAGCCCCAGCCTCCTGCAGTCACAGCTGCAGGCCTGTGGGAAGACACTGAGGAGAACAAAGCAGCACAAACAGAGGGAATGTTTCTGGGACACTCCAAGCTGAGGACCTCCCCCCCCCAGAAAGGCTGGTCTGAGCTTTAAGTTCCCCCAGAAGGGGCAAAGCAAAAGTCCAAGTGCCGAAGAAAACAGCAACCAGAGCTCATTGCAGCTGCTGGAAAAGCTGCTGCCAGCAGCAAGGGGGTCAGGAGTTCCCCTTCTAGCAAACAAAAACCCCAAACCCTCTTGATGTAGAGGTCTGAGAGCAGAGCTTTGGCTGGTCTGTGTTCCAACCTTCTCCAAGAGAAATGGTCCTGAGGAGCTGACCAGACCTAACAAAGGCACCACTGCAGGAAGGGCAGAGCTGCACCGCTGTAAGGTCTGGAGCAGAAAGCACCACCAAGAAACCATTCACAGGCTTCTAGGCTGTTGGGTTTCTTTCACTTAAACCAAGAGGAATGCAAGTTTGGCTCAGTGAAGCTGGTCCAGCCCAAACTCTGCTAGTAACAGGAGAGTCAAGAGTAGCTTCACTCCAGCCTGCAGCACAGACACAGCTGGGGGGGCTTGGGGAAGCTGGTCTGTGGCCTCCAAGCCTTTCCTCGGGGTTCAGTTCCCCCTTAAACAGAATGGAACTCAAAACACAGCAGTTTCACACTCAAAACAGAATCTCCCCTGCTGGGAGCCTGCTCAACCCTCCCTGCTCTCCCCTGCGCTGGGAGCCTGCTCAGCCCTCCCTGCTTTGGGAGCCTCTCCTGCCCTCCCCTGCTGGGAGCCTGCTCAGCCCTCTCTGCCCCCTGCGC
This sequence comes from Melanerpes aurifrons, assembly GCA_011125475.1. Taxonomy (NCBI): domain Eukaryota; kingdom Metazoa; phylum Chordata; class Aves; order Piciformes; family Picidae; genus Melanerpes; species Melanerpes aurifrons. The sequence continues at coordinate 41,072,724 of WWNC01000002.1, forward strand.
TGGGAGCCTGCTCAGCCCTCTCTGCCCTCCCCTGCGCTGGGAGCCTGCTCAGCCCTCCCTGCTCTCCCCTGCGCTGGGAGCCTGCTCAACCCTCCCTGCCCTCCCCTGCGCTGGGAGCCTGCTCAGCCCTCCCTGCTCTCCCCTGCGCTGGGAGCCTGCTCAGCCCTCTCTGCCCTCCCCTGCTTTGGGAGCCTGCTCAGCCCTCTCTGCCCTCCCCTGCGCTGGGAGCCTGCTCAGCCCTCCCTGCTCTCCCCTGCGCTGGGAGCCTGCTCAGCCCTCCCTGCTCTCCCCTGCGCTGGGAGCCTGCTCAGCCCTCCCTGCTCTCCCCTGCGCTGGGAGCCTGCTCAGCCCTCCCTGCTCTCCCCTGCGCTGGGAGCCTGCTCAGCCCTCTCTGCCCTCCCCTGCTTTGGGAGCCTGCTCAGCCCTCCCTGCTCTCCCCTGCGCTGGGAGCCTGCTCAACCCTCCCTGCCCTCCCCTGCTTTGGGAGCCTGCTCAGCCCTCCCTGCTCTCCCCTCTGCTCTCCCCTGCTGGGAGCCTGCTCAGCCCTCCCTGCTCTCCCCTGCTGGGAGGCTGCTGGTCTCTACCTGGTGTTTTCACAGCCCAAATCATAGAATGGTTTGGGTTGGGAGTGACCTCCAAAGCTCATCCAGTCCAACCCCCTCTGCAGTCAGCAGGGACATCCTCCACCAGACCAGGTTGCTCAGAGCTTCATTGAGCCTCACCTTGAGTATCTCCAGGGAAGGAGTCACAACCACCTCCCTGGGCAACCTGTTGCAGTGTTCCACCACCCTCCTGGTGCAGAACTTGCTCCTAACATCCAATCTAAGTCTCCTCTAGTTTCAAACCACTTCCCCTTGTCCTATCACTGTCATCAGTCCCTCTGCAGCCTTCTTGTAGGCCCCCCTCAGGTACTGGAAGGTCTCCCTGGAGCCTCCTCATCCACAGCTCCCTCAGCCTGTCCTCCTAGCAGAGGTGCTCCAGCCCCCTGATCACTTTCAGATGCTTTGCTTGCAATCCCTCTTCCACCTGGGCTCCCCCTAAGCTCTGTCTTCAGAGCTGGGCACTCTCACATTGCAAATCTTGCCTACTTATTCTGAAGGACGCTGGGAGAGTGTTGCAGGGGTTCTGGAGAGGCTGAAAATGCACAGTGAAGCTGCTTGCACTTTACCTTCACCAGGAGTTGGGTGAGCTTCTCTTCTCCACTGTACACAGTGCCAGAGACTCTCCCATCCTGCCAGCGCACATCTCCTGCAAGAGAAGAGCACACTGCTGGCAAAGGCCTCCCCTCTGAAAGCACCAGGAGGAGCCCAGAGGAGGCCCCTCACCAGCTCTGCAGAGGAAGATTCAGCTTTGGAGGTGTCACCCAGGAGAAACAATTATGGTTTGGCCTGGAGAAAAGGAGAACCAAGGGAGACCTCACTCCCTGAAAGCAGGCTGGAGCCAGGGGGGAGCTGCTCTCTTCTCCCAAGCAGCAAGTAAGAAAAGAGGAAATGGCCTCAAGTTGCACCAGAGAAGGCTCAGGCTGGACATGAGGAACAACTTCTTCCCTGAAAGCATTGTCAAGCCCTGGACCAGGCTGCTCAGGGCAGTGGTGGACTCACTCCCTGTGCCTTGAGGGATTTAAAAGCAGTTAGGCACATCCTGTAGCAAACACTCCCAGAATCAGTAAGGTTGGAAAAGACCTCAAGGATCATCAGGTCCAACCTGTCACCCAACACCTCAGGACTACTGAACCATGGCACTAAGTGCCACATCCAATCCCCTCTTGAACACCTTCAGGGATGGGGACTCCACCACCTCCCTGGGCAGCACATTCCAATGGCCAATCTCTCTCTCTATGAAGAACTTCTGCCTACCATCCAGCCTAAACCTCCCCTGGCACAGCTTGAGACTGTGTCCTCTTGTTCTGGGGCTGGGTGCCTGGCAGAAGAGACCAACCCCCACCTGGCTACAACCTCCCTTCAGGCAGTTGCAGACAGCAAGAAGGTCTCCCCTGAGCCTCCTCTTCTCCAGGCTAAGCAACCCCAGCTCCCTCAGCCTCTCCTCACAGGGCTGTGCTCCAGACCCCTCCCCAGCTTTCTTGCCCTTCTCTGGACACCTTCCAGCATCTCAACATCTTTCTTGCATTGAGGAGCCCAGAACTGGACACAGGACTCAAGGTGGGGCCTAAGCAGTGCTGAGTCCAGGGGCACAATGCCCTCCCTGCTCCTGCTGGCCACACTGTTCCTGATGCAGACCAGGATGCCATTGGCCTTCTTGGCCACCTGGGCACACTGCAGGCTCATGTTCAGCCTACTCTCAACCAGCACCCCCAGGTCCCTCTCTGCCTGGCTGCTCTCAGCCACTCTGCCCCCAGCCTGTAGCACTGCCTGGGGTTGCTGTGGCCAATGTGCAGCACCCAGCCCAACACTGCCAAGTCCACCACCAAACCATGGCCCTCAGCACTACCTCTACCCTGCTTTTAAATCCCTCCAGGGATGAGGACTCCACCACTGCCCTGGGCAGCCTGTTCCAGGCCTTGACAGACTACCCAGGGAAGAAATGGTTCCTAAAGCCCAACCTAACCTTCCCCTGGTGCAACCTGAGGCCATTTCTTTTTCCCTTGTCAGTTGTTCCTTTGGAGAAAAGAGCAATCCCCAGCTGGCTCCAACCTCCTCTCAGGGAGTTTGAGAAAGCCAGAAGGTCTTTCCTGCAGGCTGCACAACTCCCTTCCCTGGAAGGAAGACAAATGGGATGGAGCTTTTCTTCAAGGTGAGGGTGAGCTTAGCTTCTTAGCTACTGCTTGCTCTGTTGCCCAATGTATTTTTGTTAAGTATTGATCAGCTGTTCTCTGATTGACTATTGCAGGAGGCTGCAGTCTGCTCTGGCTGCAGAGGTTGCTCATGAGGCCATCTGAGCACTGAGGCACCCAACAGAGGTGTTACTGGCATGACTATTCATGAGCCCAACAGGATGGCATTCAGTAAGTCCAAATGCCAGGTGCTGCTCTTTGGCCACAGCAACCCCAGGCAGTGCTACAGGCTGGGGTCAGAGTGGCTGAGAGCAGCCAGCCAGAGAGGGACCTGAGGGAACTGGTTGACAGCAGCTGAACAGGAGCCAGTAGTGTGCTGAAGGGAGGGGAACCTTTCCTCCCTGATGAGGAGAGGCTGAGGGAGCTGGGGTTGCTTAGCCTGGAGAAGAGGAGGCTCAGGGGAGACCTCATTGCTCTCTCCAACTCCCTGAAGGGAGGTTGTAGCCAGGTGGGGGTTGGTCTCTTCTGCCAGGCAAGCAGCCCCAGAACAAGAGGACACAGTCTCAAGCTGTGCCAGGGGAGGTTCAGCCTGGAGGTGAAGAAGAAGTTCTTCCCAGAGAGTAATTGGCTGCCCAGGGAGGTGGTGGAGTCACCATCCCTGGAGGTGTTTAGGAAGAGCCTGGATGGGGTGCTTGGTGCCATGGTTTAGTTGATCAGATGGTGCTGGGTGATAGGTTGGACTTGATGATCTTTGAGGTCTTTTCCAACCTGGTTTACTCTAACAGCTGGACTGGACTTGGCAGTGTTGGGTTAACAGCTGGACTCTAGTCCAGTGCAGAGCCACAACGCTGCTGAAGGGAGTGGAACCTCTCCTCCCTGCTGAGGAAAGGTTGAGGGAGCTGGGAGGAACCTGAGGGGTGACTTCATTCATGTTCTTCTAGATGTGAAGGGTGAGTGTCAGGAGGATGGAGAGCTCAGGGAGGTCCAGTGACAGTACCAGGGGCAGTGGGGGCAAGCTGCAACACAGGGGGTGCAAGCTGCAGACAAAGAAAACAGCTTTTCACTGAGAGGGTGCCAGAGCCCTGGAGCAGGCTGCCCAGAGAGGTTGTGGAGTCTCTTCCTCTGGGGCATCCCAAACCCACCTGGAAGCATCCCTGTGTAAGCTGCTCTAGGTGATCCTGCCCTGGCAGGGGGTGGGGGGCTGGACTCAAACTCTGGAGATCCCTTCCCACCCCAAACATTCTGTGATGATCTGAAAAGTCTTTTTCACCTATGATTGTACCACTCTGTGACTTCTGTGCCACAGGGACAGCTCTGTGTGTGTGTGTGGATGGTGCATCCCATGGGCTTAGCAAACAGCAAGGAAAGCAGGAGTGAGGAGTCAGCAGACAAACCCCCCCCAGCTGAAGCAAGCACTTACATTAATGTGTAATCCACTTTAATCCCCCCCCTGCTGGCCCCCCAGACTGCTGCCCAACCAGCTGAGCCCTAAACTGGCTCAAGTTAAAGCCACTTTTTCAAAGGGCACCCAGCAAGCCCAGGGAGCTGAGGAGAGATGGAAAGGGCCAAGCTGGCACTGCTGAAAGCAGCCCCAACAGGGCTGGATGCCTCTCAAAGTTCTCCCACCCTCCCAAGCAGAGAGAAGGGGAAGGCTGTCACAGCCCAGCCCTCACTGCCAAGCAACTCTCCAAGGCAAGGAGAAGGGAAGAGGAGAAGCATAAGCAAGACAGAGAAGAGAAGGAAGTTGTTTACAGGGTACTTGGCTGTGAAACTGAGTCTGGAGGAGGTGAACTGTCCCAGGGGAAATTTAGAGGTTCTCTGAATGGTTTAGGGAGGAAGGGACCTTAAAGATCATCTGCTTCCAACACCACCTCCCACTAGCCCAGGCTGCTCAAGGCCTCCTCCAGCCTGGCCTTGAACACCTCCAGGGAAGGGATACCAACAACCTCCCTGAGCAACCTGTTCCAGTGTCTCCCCAGCCTCACTGGAAAGAGTTTCCTCCTCATCTCCAGCCTACATCTGCCCTCCTCAAGCTTCAATCCATCCCCTAACATCCTATCACTACAAGCCCTTGGAAAAAGACCTTCCCCAGCTTTCCTGCAGGCTCCCTTCAGGTGATGGAAGGCTGCTCTATGATCTCCTCAGAGCCTTCTTCTCTCCAGGCTGAACAGCCCCAACTGCCTCAGCCTAGTTCCCATAGTGGAGGTTCTCCAGCCCTCTGATCACCTTGGTGGCCTCCTCTGGACCTGCTCCAGCAGCTCCATGTCCCTCTTTTGCTGGGAGGGCACCAGAACTGGAGACAGTTTTCCAGGTGGGGTCTCAGCAGAGCAGAGGGGCAGAATGCCCTCCCTGTGCTGCTGCTCTCCCTGCTCTGGATGCAGCCCAGCACACAGCTGCCTGCTGGGCTGCCAGGGACCACTGCTGACTCCTGGGGACTTTGTCACCAGCTGACATCCCCAGGTCCTTCTCCTCCAGACTGCTCTCCAGGCACTCCTCTCCCAGCCTGGATTTGTGCTGGGGACTGCCCTGACCCAGGTGCAGGACCTTGCCCTTGGCCTTGTTGAACTTCATGAGGCTGGCTTGGGCCCAGCTCTGCAGCCTGCCCAAGTCCCTCCAGAGGCCATCCCTTCCCTCCAGAGGCCATCCCTTCCCTCCAGAATTCAAGGCACCTCTCCTGTTTGGGATAGGAGCAACACAGTCAGGTCTTCTCTGGCCACCAAGTCATCCAAATTGACTCATTAGGAGCAACAGGTAGGCAAGTCAGGGTGGGGATGCTTACATGAGGGAAGCAACTCCATTAAGTTGCAGACACTGCTTCTGTGGACCCAAGCCAGCACATCATCATGACCTTGCCTTCCTTATTGGCATTTTCAAGGTTTCCCAGTGTCTTAAAAGGCATTTTCAGGGTATCACAGTACATTAGAGGCTGGAAAGGAGCTCAAGAGGTAATGCAATCCAACCTGCCAAAAGCAGGGGCACCTAAGGGGAGCCAGCACAGGAATGCATCCAGGTGGGGTTTGAATGTGTCCAGGGAAGGAGACTCCACAACCTCTCTGGGCAGCCTGCTCCAGGGCTCTGGCACCCTCACTGCAAAGAAGTTTCTCCTCATGTTGAGCTGAAACCTTCCCTGTTCCACTTTGTCTCCATTGTTCCTTGGCTTATCACTGTGCACCACCCAAAGGAGCTTGGCCCCCTCCCCTTGCCCCCCACCCCTCAGCTATTGATAGGCATTGATCAGATCCCCTCTCAGCCTTCTCTTCTCCAGACTAAACAGCCCCAGGGCTCTCAGTCTCTCTCCACAGGGGAGATGCTCAAGTCCCCTGAGCATCCTCCTGGCTCTCCATTGGGCTCTCTCCAGCAGGTCTCTGTCTCTCTTGACCTGGGGAGCCCAAAACTGGACACAGTATTCCAGGTGTGGTCTCAGCAGGGCAGAGCAGAGGGGGAGCAGAACCTCCCCAGCCCTGCTGGCCTCACTTTTCTTGCTGCACCCCAGGACCCCATTGGCTCTCTTGGCCCCCAGGGCACACTGCTGTCCCCTGCAGAGCTTGCTGCCCACCAGCACTCCAAGGTCTTCCTCTGTGGAGCTGCTTTCCAGCAGGGCAGCCTCTGACCTGTCCTGGTGCCTGCAGCCCTGGTGGGCCTTTTAGCTATGCATCCCAGGCAAGCAGCACCAGAACAAGAGCACACAGTCTCAAGCTGTGCCAGGGGAGGTTTAGGCTGGAGGTGAGGAAGTAGTTCTGCCCAGCGAGAGAGATTGGCCATTGGGATGTGCTGCCCAGGGAGGTGGTGGAGTCCCCAGCCCTGGAGGTGTTCAGGAAGAGCCTGGCTGGGGTGCTTGGTGCCATGGTTTAGTTGACTAGATGGTGCTGGGTGATAGGTTGGACTTGATGGTCTCAAAGCTCTTTTCCAACCTGGTTAATTCTCTTCTGTTCTCTTTCAGAGAGTAAGTCTAATGCTAGGTCTATGAAGGAGCCCCAGCTGTGCTGCAGCACAGCCTCACACTCATTCCTACCTTTGGAGCTGTACTCTTTCATCTTCTCCAGCACTTCAGCCTGGCTCAGGCCTCGTTCTGGCAGAGCTCTGACATAATCCTTTTCATCTTTCAGGAAGGATAAGCTGGAAGTGACATCCTGCAAGGCAGCATCAATCTTCTTTTGAATCTAAAAAGCAAGGAAAACCCTGTCAGGAGTGGCACTGCTCCCATGATACCCAGCTGGGGAGCTGCATGCCAGGCTGATCTCACTGCCACAGCCAGACAGGAACTGCTGCAGCTCTGTGACCAAAGAGCACAGCAAAGGTCACAGCTCCTCACACACAGGATCACCAAGGCTGGAAGAGAGCTCAAAGCTCATCAAGTCCAACCTGTCACCACAGACCTCATGACCTGACCATGGCACCAAATGCCACATCCAATCCCCTCTTGAACACCTGCCACTAGATGATCTGCAAGGTGCCTTCCAACCTAAACCATTCCATGAATCTATTAGTGGGGGGACAGGATTGAACTTGAGTTGCCCTGAAACAACATCCCCCTCTTGAGCAAGGGCCAGCTGCAGCCAGTTCTGAGTTGAGCAATGTGGAAGGATAACTCTTTGTTTACCCATCAGATAATTTGCCCTGATGAGTTCAGAGCTCAGAGACCTGCTAGCAGTGGTGACCTGGATGGCACAAAGGTCCACAGAGCTCTGGGTAATCATTAATAGGAGCCAGGCTTCAGCATTTGGAAGGTTGAGGGTGGGTTTTCTTTCCTGCATAACATCTGGAACCCAGAAATCAGAGTATCATAGTATCAGTCAGGGTTGGAAGGGACCACAAGGATCAGCTAGTTCCAACCCCCTGCCATGGCCAGGGACACCCCACACTACATCAGCCTGGCCAGAGCCTCAGCCAGCCTGGCCTTAAACACCTCCAGGGACAGGGCCCCAACCACCTCCCTGACAACCCATTCCAGGGCTTCACCACTCTAATGGGGAAGAACTTCCTCCTCCCTCCAGCCTGAATCTCCCCACCTCCAGCTTCATTCCATCCCCCCAGTCCTATCCCTCCCTGACACCCTCAAAAGTCCCTCCCCAGCTTTCTTGTAGCCCCCTTCAGATACTGGAAGGCCACAATGAGGTCACCTCAGGGCCTTCTCTTCTCCAGACTGAACAGCCCCAGCTCCCTCAGTCTGTCAGGGTTTAGAATGCTGTTGACTTAAGGATCAGGCAATGCACAGCTTGATCTGTTTTACCTGGAAGGGACCACAACCCCCTTCTGAGTTGTGTTCTTTCACCACCTAGCTTGAGTTGCCCTTGATAAGGTGAATTTTAGGGACTTGCTCTCTGCTGCTGGTATGGGTTTTTTGTCTGCCTGTTAGAAAGGCCACACCTTGAGTCCTGTGTCCAGTTCTGGGCCCCTCAGCTTAGGAAAGATGTTGAGATGCTGGAAGGTGTCCAGAGAAGGGCAAGAAAGCTGGGGAGGGGTCTGGAGCACAACCCTGTGAGGAGAGGCTGAGGGAGCTGGGGTTGCTTAGCCTGGAGAAGAGGAGGCTCAGGGGAGACCTTCTTGCTGTCTGCAACTCCCTGAAGGGAGGTTGTAGCCAGGTGGGGGTTGGTCTCTTCTCCCAGGCAACCAGCACCAGAACAAGAGGACACAGTCTCAAGCTGTGCCAGGGGAGGTTTAGGCTGGAGGTTAGGAAGAAGTTCTTCATAGAGAGAGAGATTGGCCATTGGAATGTGCTGCCCAGGGAGGTGGTGGAGTCACCATCACTGGAGGTGTTTAAGTAGAGCCTGGATGGGTGCTTGGTGCCATGGTTTAGTTGATGAGATGGTGCTGGGTGATAGGTTGGACTTGGTCTCAAAGGTCTTTCCCAACCTGGTTAATTCTATTCCATTACCATGGATGAAGATAGAGAACAGCACTGGTCCCAGTACAGACCCATGGAGGGCCACCACTTGTCACCCATCTCCCTCTGGACATGAAACCATTAACCACTACCCTTTGTGTGCAATCATGCAACCAATTCCTTTCTCCACTGCACAGGGCACCCATCAAACCCATATCTCTCCAGCTTATCTTGGATCACTATGATCACAGCAACATGACAAAGTACACAGAACTCTCAAGTTCTGAGGGGGAGAGAGAGAGAGAGAGAGAGAGAGTTGAGCAGGCTGAAAGAAGGCTCTGGGCTAAGATGAAGAGCAGAAGTTGTCCAAACACTTACAATGGCCCCAACAAATGGCATCTTCCTCAGGAGCTTGAAGAACTGTTTTTTACTTCTTGATGTCAAACCTGAAAGACAAAGGCCAGAAGTTAACAAGCAAACCCAAAAACATCTAATTTGGAGCCCAGTGCTTCTGAGGCAGCCCATAATGAGCTCAAGGAGGACAATCTCTTCTCACAACATGGATGAGGCAAGACCCTCTGCAGTGGTGCCCAGTGACAGGCCCCAACTGGAACCCAGGAGGTTCCATGCCAACAGGAGAAGAAAAGTCTTTGGTGTGAGGGTGCTGGAGCCCTGGAGCAGGCTGCCCAGAGAGAAGTTGTGGAGTCTCCTGCTCTGGAGAGATTCCAACCTCACCTGGGCACTGTGATCCTGAGCAGCCTGCTGTGGGTACCCCTCTTTTAGCAGGGGGAGTTGGACTGGATGAGGAGCAAAGGAAGGAATGGGAGTGAGGAGCAAAGGAAGGAATGGGAGTGAGGAGCAAAGGAAGGAATGGGAGTGAGGAGCAAAGGAAGGAATGGGAGGAGGAGCAAAGGAAGGAATGGGAGTGAGGAGCAAAGGAAGGAATGGGAGTGAGGAGCAAAGGAAGGAATGGGAGTGAGGAGCAAAGGAAGGAATGGGAGTGAGGAGCAAAGGAAGGAATGGGAGTGAGGAGCAAAGGAAGGAATGGGAGTGAGGAGCAAAGGAAGGAATGGGATGAGGAGCAAAGGAAGGAATGGGAGTGAGGAGCAAAGGAAGGAATGGGAGTGAGGAGCAAAGGAAGGAATGGGAGTGAGGAGCAAAGGAAGGAATGGGAGTGAGGAGCAAAGGAAGGAATGGGAGTGAGGAGCAAAGGAAGGAATGGGAGTGAGGAGCAAAGGAAGGAATGGGAGTGAGGAGCAAAGGAAGGAATGGGAGTGAGGAGCAAAGGAAGGAATGGGAGTGAGGAGCAAAGGAAGGAATGGGAGTGAGGAGCAAAGGAAGGAATGGGAGTGAGGAGCAAAGGAAGGAATGGGAGTGAGGAGCAAAGGAAGGAATGGGAGTGAGGAGCAAAGGAAGGAATGGGAGTGAGGAGCAAAGGAAGGAATGGGAGTGAGGAGCAAAGGAAGGAATGGGAGTGAGGAGCAAAGGAAGGAATGGGAGTGAGGAGCAAAGGAATAGGAGTAAGATAGAATTCACCAGTTTGGAAGAGACCTTTAAGGTCATCAGGTCCAACCTATCACCCAACACCATCTAATCAACTAAACCATGGCACCAAGCACCCCAGCCAGGCTCTTCCTAAACACCTCCAGGGATGGGGACTCCACCACCTCCCTGGGCAGCACATTCCAATGGCCAGTCACTCTTGCTGGGAAAAATTTCTTCCTAACATCCAGCCTAAACCTCCCCTGGCACAGCTTGAGACTGTGTCCTCTTGTTCTGCTGCTGCTTGCCTGGCGGAAGAGACCAACCCCCACCTGGCTACAACCTCCCTGCAGGGAGCTGTAGAGAGCAATGAGGTCTCCCCTGAGCCTCCTCTTCTCCAGGCTAAGCAACCCCAGCTCCCTCAGCCTCTCCTCACAGGGCTGTGCTCCAGACCCCTCCCCAGCTCTGTTGCTCTTCTCTGGACATGTTCCAGCAAAGGGCAACAAAGCTGGTGAGGGATTTGGAGCACAAACCCTGTGAGGAGAGGCTGAGGTACCCAGATGATGATAACCCAGAGGTCCCTTCCAACCCCCACGACGATGGCATTCAGTGATACAGGCTCAGTATTTCTGACCCAAGGGAACATGGGGAGACAGAAACACGTTGAAGAGAACCTCTGCCTTCAGACCAGCAGCCAGCCAGGGGAGTCAACAATTTGATTTGTTTTCTTACAATCACAGAGTCCCAGACTGGTTTGGGTTGGAAGGGACCTCTAAAGGTCACTTAGACCCACAGTGAGCCAGGACAGAGCAACCAGAGCAGGCTGCTCAGAGCCCCAACCAGCCTGCCCTGAAAAGCTTCCAGGTTTGGGGCTTCTACCACCCCCCTGGGCAACCTGGGCATAAAGAAGTGTCTTCCCTTCTGTCTAGTCTGAATCTCCCTCTTTTAGTTTAAAATCATCACCCCTTGTCCTGTTGCAGCAGGGCCTGCTCAAAACCCTGCCCCCAGCTTTTTGATCAGCCCCTCTAAGCACTGAAAGGCCACCAGAAGGTCTCCCTAGAGCCTTCTCCAGGCTGAAGCCCAGCTCTCTCAGCCTGGCCTCACAGCAGAGGGCTTCCAGCACTCCCATCATTGCTGTGACCTCCTCTGCCCCTGCTCTACCAAGTCCATGTCTGTGCTGAGGACTCCAGAGCTGGCCCCAGCAGCACTGCAGGTGGGGTCTGAGCAGAGCAGAGGGGCAGAATCCCCTCCCTCCCCCTGCTGCTGCTGGGGATCAGCCCAGGACACAGCCAGCTCATGGCCAGCTTTTCACCCACCACTTCTTTCTCACAAAGGAGTTTGCAGGTTTACAGCAGAGAGAGGTTTTAGGAGTTCATGGAATCAATAAGGTTGGGAAAGACCACAAAGGTCAAGTCCAACCTGTCACCCAACACTTCATGGCTACTAAACCATGGCACCAAGTGCCACATCCAGTCCCCTCTTGAACACCTAAAGGGTGGCTGTGCTAAAGGCAAAGTCTCCAGCCAAAAGGGAAAAGCCTTTTGGAGCTTCTTTTCTGCCTCTCCACAAGATGAAACCAGTCAGCAGTGTGAAAGCAGCTGCCAGGCCCAAGCAGGAAATGGCTCAGCCACAACAGGAGGAGGATTCACCCCGTGCCTGACCATCCAACACAGGAAACCTCTGATGCAACAGGAGGGGCCAAAGGGAAGGGCACAGGCTCCACCCCAGCCCAAATACTGAGAGAAGGCACTGATGACAAACACTGGGGAACTCCTGAGGTGGCTGTGAAGGCAGGAAGGCAAGCAGCACGACACAGGTCCCAAACAGGACCTGCTGAGCCACTTGGACACTCCCAAGTCCATGGGAGCAGATGGGATCCATCCTAGGGTGCTGAGAGAGCTGGCAGAGGAGCTGGCCAAGCTGCTCTCCATCATTTTCCTCCAGTCCTGGCTCTCCAGTGAGGTCCCAGGTGACTGGAAGCTGGCCAATGTGGTCCCCATCCATAAGAAAGGTCAGATGGAGGAAACTGGAAACTCCAGGCCTGGCAGCCTGAGCTCAGTGCCAGGGAAATGATGGAGCAGATTATCCTGGGGGCAATCACTGCACCTGAAGGATGGCCAAGGGCTCAGGCCCAGCCAGCATGGAGTTAGGAAGGGCAGGTCCTGCCTCTCCAACCTGATCTCCTTCTGTGCCCAGGGGACTGCTGGTGGATGTGGGGCAGGCTGTGGATGTGGTCTGCCTGGACTTCAGCAAGGCCTTTGACACCATCCCCCACAGCCAGCTCCTGGCCAAGCTGTCAGCCCCTGGCTGGGGCAGCAGCACTCTGAGCTGGGTTAGGAACTGGCTGGAGGCTGAGCCCAGAGAGTGGTGGTGAATGGTGCCACAGCCAGCTGGCAGCCAGGCACCAGTGGTGTGCCCCAGGGATCAGTGCTGGGCCCTGTGCTCTCTAACATCTTCATTGATGATCTGGATGAGGGGATTGAGTCAGTCATCAGCAAATCTGCAGATGACACCAAGTTAGGAGCAGATGTTGGGTCAGTCAGAGGGTAGAAAGGCTCTGCAGAGGGACCTTGACTGACTGGACAGATGGGCAGAGTCCAACAGGATGGCATTCAGTAAGTCCAAGGGCCAGGGGCTGCACTTTGGCCACAGCAACCCCATGCAGAGCTACAGGCTGGGGAGGTTTAGGTTGGATGTTAGGAAGTTCTTCATAGAGAGAGAGAGATTGGCCATTGGGATGTGCTGCCCAGGGAGGTGGTGGAGTCACCATCCCTGGAGGTGTTTAGGAAGAGCCTGGATGGGTGCTTGGTGCCATGGTTTAGTTGATCAGATGGTGCTGGGTGATAGGTTGGACTTGATGATCTTTGAGGTCTTTTCCAACCTGGTTTACTCTAACAGCTGGACTGGACTTGGCAGTGTTGGGTTAACAGCTGGACTCTAGTCCAGTGCAGAGCCACAACGCTGCTGAAGGGAGTGGAACCTCTCCTCCCTGCTGAGGAAAGGTTGAGGGAGCTGGGAGGAACCTGAGGGGTGACTTCATTCATGTTCTTCTAGATGTGAAGGGTGAGTGTCAGGAGGATGGAGGTCCAATGACAGTGGTGGAGTCCCCATCCCCTGAGGGATTTAAAGGCAGGGTAGAGGTGGTGCTGAGGGCCATGGTTTGGTGGAGGACTTGGCAGTGCTAGGGTCATGGCTGGCCTTGATCTTGAAGGCCTTTTCCTTCTATGATAAATATTCCCAGTATTCAGCTACTCTCAGCTTCAAGCAGAAATAAGCCTGGTTGAGGACCAGAGAGGCACAGAAGCAAGCAGCAAGTTTAGAACTTGGCTGTTTTTAGTGGGCCTGTGGAAGAGAAGGCTCTGAGGTGACCTCATTGTGGCCTTCCAGGATCTGAAGGGGGCTACAGGAAGGCTGGGGAGGGACTGCTCAGGATCTCAGGGAGTGCTAGGACTAGGGGGAATGGAATGAAGCTGGAGGTGGGGAGATTCAGGCTGGATGGGAGGAGGAAGTTCTTCCCCATGAGAATGGTGAAGCCCTGGAATGGGTTGTCCAGGGAGGTGGTTGAGGCCCTGTCCCTGGAGGTGTTTAAGGCCAGGTTGGCTGAGGCTGTGGCCAGGCTGATCTAGTGTGGGGTGTCCCTGGCCATGGCAGGGGTTGGAACTGGATGATCCTTGTGGTCCCTTCCAACCCTGAATGATACTATGATACCCCAGGCTGCAGAGGGACTGCTTCCAAAGGCCTGCAGTGAGAGTATGGATGGTTTGAAATGAGAGAAGAGTAGATTTAGACTGGATGTTAGGACCGGGTTCTGCACTGTGAGGGTGGGGGGAACACTGCAAGAGGTTGCCCAGGAAGGTAGTTGAGGTCTCACCTCTGGAGATATTGAAGGTCAGGCTTGACAAAGCTCTGAGCAACCTGAGCTAGTGGAAGATCTGCAGGGAGGGTTGGACTAGGTGACCTCTGGAGGTCCCTTCCAACCCAAACCATTCGATGTCCTCTCTCTGACCATCACCCAGGCAGAGAAAAGTGCAGGGTCATCAAAACAGACCCCACTGAAGAGCTGTGCATATCAGAAACCACTCCAAACAGGAAGGAGGAGGAAAAACACAACCCACAAACCACCACCACCACATGCAGTGATCGAGAACATGCTGAGGGTGAAAGATGCCTCCAACCCCCAGTCAAAGCCACAGCAGGAAGGGAAGCCATCAGGAGCTCTCCAGGCACTTTGCTGGGGTGACTAAGCCCCCCAGGAAGCCAGCAGTGAGAGATTGATTGCCCCAGGTTGGGAGCAAGAGCAGAGCGTTGCGACAAGCAGATGGTTCAGCCAAAAGGAGAAGGGAGAGGAGAGGAAGGGAAGGAGATGGGAGGCACATTCCAGGCTGGCCTACCCCACCCTCAGAAGGAATGGAGGTGTTGCAGTGATCAGACAGGCCTTGACCTTGATTTGCAAGAGGGCTTTGTGAACACTGAGGGCAGGTTTAGAATGGATGTTAGGGAGAAATCCTTTGCAGTGAGGGTGGTGAGGCACTGGCACAGGTTGCCCAGGGGGGCTGGGGAAGCTCCCTCCCTGGAGGTGTTCAAGGCCAGGCTGGGGGAGGCCTTGAGCAACCTGGGCTGGTGGAAGGTGTTCCTGCCAGGTAGCTGGAACCCTCAACCCTTCCAACCCAAACCATTCCATGCCTCTGTGAACCAGAGGACCTTCAAGGCCCCTTCCAACCCAAACCATTCCATGCCTCTCTGAACCAGATGACCTTCAAGGCCCCTTCCAACCCAAACCATTCCATGCCTCTGTGAACCAGAGGACCTTCAAGGCCCCTTCCAACCCAAACCATTCCATGCATCTGTGAACCAGATGACCTTCAGACCCCTTCCAACCCAAACCATTCCATGTATCTCTGAACCAGATGACCTTCAACCCTTCCAGCCCAAACCATTCCATGCATCTCTGAACCAGATGACCTTCAAGACCCCTTCCAACCCAAACCATTCCATGCCTCTGTGAACCAGATGACCTTCAAAGGCCCTTCCAGCCCAAACCATTCCATGCATCTATGAACCAGATGACCTTCAAGGCCCCTTCCAACCCAAACCATTCCATGCCTCTGTGAACCAGATGACCTTCAAGGCCCTTTCCAGCCCAAACCATTCCATGCCTCTGTGAACCAGATGACCTTCAAGACCCCTTCCAACCCAAACCATTCCATGCCTCTGTGAACCAGATGACCTTCAAGACCCCTTCCAACCCAAACCATTCCATGCATCTGTGAACCAGATGACCTTCAAGGCCCCTTCCAACCCAAACCATTCCATGCATCTGTGAACCAGATGACCTTCAAGACCCCTTCCAACCCAAACCATTCCATGCCTCTGTGAACCAGATGACCTTCAAGACCACTTCCAACCCAAACCATTCCATGCCTCTGTGAACCAGATGACCTTCAAGACCCCTTCCAACCCAAACCATTCCATGCATCTGTGAACCAGATGACCTTCAAGACCACTTCCAACCCAAACCATTCCATGCCTCTGTGAACCAGATGACCTTCAACCCTTCCAACCCAAACCATTCCATGTATCTCTGAACCAGATGACCTTCAAGGCCCTTTCCAGCCCAAACCATTCCATGCATCTGTGAACCAGATGACCTTCAAGACCCTTCCAACCCAAACCATTCCATGCCTCTGTGAACCAGATGAACCAGATGACCTTCAAGACCCTTTCAACCCAAACCATTCCATGCCTCTGTGAACCAGATGACCTTCAAGATCCCTTCCAACCCAAACCATTCCATGCATCTATGAACCAGATGACCTTCAAGGTCCCTTCCAACCCAAACCATTCCATGCCTCTGTGAACCAGATGACCTTCAAGGCCCCTTCCAACCCAAACCATTCCATGCCTCTCTGAACCAGATGACCTTCAACCCTTCCAACCCAAACCATTCCATGTATCTCTGAACCAGATGACCTTCAAGACCCTTTCAACCCAAACCATTCCATGCCTCTGTGAACCAGATGACCTTCAAGACCCTTTCAACCCAAACCATTCCATGCCTCTGTGAACCAGATGACCTTCAAGATCCCTTCCAACCCAAACTATTCCATGCCTCTGTGAACCAGATGACCTTCAAGATCCCTTCCAACCCAAACCATTCCATGCCTCTATGAACCAGATGACCTTCAAGACCCCTTCCAACCCAAACCATTCCATGCCCCTGTGAACCAGATGACCTTCAAGGCCCCTTCCAACCCAAACTATTCCATGCCTCTGTGAACCAGATGACCTTCAAGGCCCCTTCCAACCCAAACTATTCCATGCCTCTGTGAACCAGATGACCTTCAAGGCCCCTTCCAACCCAAACTATTCCATGCCTCTGTGAACCAGATGACCTTCAATGTCTCTTCCAACCCAGTCTGCTTAATAAATGTTTGGCCTTCTTTCATCCACTGTTGAGGACTCTGTACCCCCCCCACCCCCCCCAATTTCCAGCACTTACTCTCAGACTGGAAGAGGAAGCCATGCAGCCAGACACCCAGAAGGGTAGAAGAAAAGGTCAGCCCAACCAGCTGCCAGGGTTCAAATCCATCACACTGGGCATTCACAAATCTTGTTGCTTTCTCCCAGTACATCTGGAGGACTTCCTTGTAGGGAATAATGGCATCCTGTGCAAAGGACAAGGAGAAGGGCAGGGAAAGAAGTTCAAATGCACATCAGTAAGGCACCAAAACATCTAGGAGACCATTTGGTCTACTAGAAAGGTAGTTTTCATCATGCAGTCTTCATGTTTCCCCTAAGCTCCTCACATCCAGACAAAAGCCTCCAATAAATAAACACCTGGAGAGGGTTCCAACACCCACAGAGGAGTGCCAAGAGCTGACACAGAATCATCCAGGGTGGAAAAAGACCTTTAAGATGGAGCCCAAACAACCAAACTTCCATGGCCACTAAGGTATATCCTGAAGCACCACATCTACACACTTCTTGAACAGCTTCAGGGATGGTGGTGACTCCACCAGCTCTCTGGGCAGCCTGTTCCAACACCTGACCACTCCTGCAGGAAAGAAATTGCTCCTAATGTCCAACCTAAACTTGGCTGAACCTAAACCTATTTCTTTTCACCCTGTCCCTAAGAACTTGGGAGAAGAGACCAACACCAGCCTCACTCCAATCCCCTTTCAGGTAGCTGTAGAGAGCAGTAAGGTCTCCCCTCAGCCTTCTCTTCCCCAGGCTAAGCAACCCCAGCTCCCTCAGCCTCTTCATAAAATCAACAAGGTTGGAAAAGGCCTCAGAGACCATCAAGTCCAACCTGTCACCCAACACCTCATGACTGCTAAACCATGGCACCAACTGCCACATCCAATCCCCTCTTGAACACCTCCAGGGATGAGAACTCCACCACCTCCCTGGGCAGCACATTCCAATGGCCAATCTCTCTTGCTGGGAAGAATTTCTTCCTAACCTCCAGCTTAAACCTCCCCTGGCATAGCTTGAGACTGTGTCCTCTTGTTCTGCTGCTGCTTGCCTGGGAGAAGAGACCAACCCCCACCTGGCTACAACCTCCCTTCAGGGAGTTGGAGACAGCAAGAAGGTCTCCCCTGAGCCTCCTCTTCTCCAGGCTGGAACAAGTTGAAGTCTGCCCTCCAGAAGTCCAAGGTGAAGCTTCTGTTACTGCTCCTCCTCTCAGCCTTTCCTCCTCACAGAGAAGCTCCAGACCCATGGTTTAGTTGATTAGATGATGTTGGATGATAGGCTGCACTCAATGATCTCAAAGGCCTTTTCCAACCTGGTTAATTCTATTCTATAATCCCTCAGCACCTTCATAGCCCTCCACTGGACTCACTCCAGTAGTTCTCTGTCTCTCTTAAACTGGAGACCCCACAGTTGGATCTCACTTCTGGGTCAAGGCAAGAACAGATTCAGGTCATTCAATTATGACTGGAGAGGTTGTAGACAGTGGAACAAAATCCAAATCCTTCCATGGAGAAGGGCAGCACTTCCTTAGCAAAACCAACACCAATTCAGTACCTCTGAAAAACTACACATTGGCCACAGCAACCCCAGGCAGAGCTACAGGCTGGGGGCAAAGAGGCTGAGGAGCAGCCAGGCAGAAAGGGACCTGCAGGTACTGGTTGACAGTGATAGCAGGCTGAACATGAGCCTGCAGTGTGCCCAGGTGGCCAAGAAGGCCAAGGGCATCCTGGCCTGCATCAGGAACAGTGTGGCCAGCAGGAGCAGGGAGGTCATTCTGCCCCTGGACTCAGCATTGCTTAGGCCACACCTTGAGTCCTGTGTCCAGTTCTGGGCCCCTCAGGTTAGGAAAGATGTTGAGCTGCTGGAAGGTGTCCAGAGAAGGGCAACAAAGCTGGGGAGGGGTCTGGAGCACAGCCCTGTGAGGAAAGGCTGAGGGAGCTGGGGTTGCTTAGCCTGGAGAAGAGGAGGCTCAGGGGAGACCTTCTTGCTCTCTACAACTCCCTGAAGGGAGGTTGTAGCCAGGTGGGGGTTGGTCTCTTCTCCCAGGCACCCAGCACCAGAACAAGAGGACACAGTCTCAAGCTGTGCCAGGGGAGGTTTAGGCTGGATGTTAGGAAGAAGTTCTTCCCAGCAAGAGAGATTGGCCATTGGGATGTGCTGCCCAGGGAGGTGGTGGAGTCACCATCCCTGGAGGTGTTTAGGAAGAGCCTGGATGGGGTGCTTGGTGCCATGGTTTAGTTGATCAGATGGTGCTGGGTGATAGGTTGGAGTGGATGATCTCAAAGGTCTCTACCAACCTGGTTAATTCTATTCTATTCTATATTCAAGGTCAGGCTCAAGAAGGCTCTGAGCAACCTGATCTAGTGGAGGCTGTCCCTGCTGACTGCAGGGGGCGTTGGTCAAGGTGACCTCTGGAAGTCCCTTTCAATTCAAACCATTCTGTGATTGCCTGGATACCATCCAGGGCTGGGGCTGCACTCAAAGGATGGAGACAGAGCCATTAGTGTAGTGGAGTCCTGACAGCTGTTCTCAACTGAAGACAAGAAAGTGCTGCAGCATCAAATATCAAGAGGATGGAGCTGTCTCCTGACTTCCCTGAGGATGGATCCTGTGATCCAGCAGCCCAAGATCAAAACAGAACCTGACCTCCTCCACAGGAGTCACTTCAGGCAATAGCCCAGACAATACCAAACAAAGCTGGCAAGAGATTGGTCTCCTTCTTGGAGGACACTCTGGAGAGAAGACCTTTGCTGCCTGCACATTTTGCTGCTGAGTTAGAGATTCTTTGTTGTTGAGGGTGGGGAGATGTTGGCTGAGGGCACCCACAGAGGTTGTAGATGCCCCATTCCTGGACATCATCATAGTATCAGTCAGGGTTGGAAGGGACCACAAGGCTCAGCCAGTTCCAACCCCCCTGCCAGGGGCAGGGACACCTCACACTACAGCAGGTTGCTCACAGCCACATCCAGCCTGGCTGCAAACACCTCCAGGCAGGAGGCTTCCACCACCTCCCTGGGCAACCTGTGCCAGGCTCTCACCACCCTCCTGGGCAACAACTTCTTCCTCACAGCCAATCTCAATCTACCCACTTCTAGTTTTGCTCCATCCCCCCCAGTCCTATCACTCCCTGACACCCTCAAAAGTCCCTCCCCAGCTTGCTTGTAGCCCCCTTCAGACACTGGATGGCCACAATTAGGTCTCCTCAGAGCCTTCTCTTCTCCAGACTGAACAACCCCAACTCTCTCAGTCTGTCTCCACAGCAGAGCAGCTCCAGCCCTCTGATCAATCTCATGGACCTTCTTTGAACACCTTCCAGCACCTCCAGGTCTTTCCTGTACTAGGGGCTGCAGAAATGGCTGCAGTACTCCAGGTGGGGTCTCACCAGAGTGGACCAGAGGGGAGAATCACCTCCCTCAACTTGCTGCCCACACTTCCCTTGATGCAGCCCAGGATAGTTTAACAAGCACTGAGGTCATTCCACAAAGAGTATCAGCACAGCAGGGGTTGGAAGGGACCATCCAGTCCAACCTCCCTGCTAAAGCAGGTTGCCCACGATCACAATGGCCAGGTGGGTTTGGAACCTCTCCAGGGAGGGAGGCTCCACACCCTCTCTGGGCAGCCTGTACCCTCACAGCAAAGCAGCTTTTCCTCCTCTTCAGATGGAGCCTCCTGGGTTCCAGTTCGTGCTCATAGTTCCTCAGCCTGTTGCTGGGCATCACTAAAAATAGTTTCCCCCCCCATCCTCTTAGAACATAGAATAAACCAGGCCAGAAGAGACCTTCAAGATCATGGTGTCCAACCCATCAACCAATCCAACCCACCTAAACAACTAACCCATGGCACCAAGCACCCCAGCAAGTCTCCTCCTGAACACCTCCAGGGATGGTGACTCCACCACCTCCCTGGGCAGCCCATTCCAATGGGCAATCACTCTCTCTGTGTAGAACTTCTTCCTAACATCCAACCTAAACCTCCCCTGGCACAGTTGGAGACTGTGTCCTCTTGTTCTGAGGCTGGGTGCCTGGGAGAAGAGACCAACCTCTGCCTGTCTACAACCTCCCTTCAGGGAGTTGTAGAGAGCAAGAAGGCCACCCCTGAGCCTCCTCTTCTCCAGGCTAAGCAGCCCCAGCTCCCTCAGTCTCTCCTCACAGGGCTGTGTTCCAAACCCCTCACCAACTTCGTTGCCCTTCTCTGGACTCGTTCCAGCAAGTCAACCTCCTTCCTAAACTGAGAGGCCCAGAACTGGACACAGGACTCAAGGTGTGGCCTAAGCAGTGCAGTGTCCAGGGGCAGAATGACCTCCCTGCTCCTGCTGGCCACACTCTTCCTGATGCAGGCCAGGATGCCATTGGCCCTCCTGCCTGCCTGGGCACAGTGCTGGCTCATGTTCAGCCTGCCATCGACCAGCACCCCCAGGTCCCTCTCTGCCTGGCTGCTCTCAGCCACTCTGACCCCAGCATGGGGTTGCTGTGGCCAAAGTGCAGAACCCAGCACTTGGATGTGTTCAATCTCCTGCCCTTGGACTCTTATCCTTTAGGTACTAAAGAGCATTGATCAGATTCCCTATCAGGCTGCTCTTCTGCAGGCCAAACAGCCCCAAGGCTCTCAGCCTTTCCTCCTCACAGAGAGGCTCCAGGCCCCTCAGCACCTTCATAGCCTCTGCTGGACTCTCCCCAGCAGTTCCCTGTCTCTCTTGGAACTGGGGAGCCCAGAACTGGACCCAGTACTCCAGATATGGCATCAGCAGGACAGAGCAGAGGGGGTGAAGGGTCTCCCTCAGCCTGGGGGCCACACTCTTCTTCACACATCCAAGCAGAGTTTGACAGGGTAAACCATTCTCTGCCTTTCTGCTTTTCTCCTCCAGTCATTCCATACTTAACAAGGGACTGAAGGAAGAGGCTGGCCAATTTAGGAGGCCACTAAAAGAGGGGGGGTGAAAACAGCAGTGAAAACTGGCATGGTAGGCAAGGCAGCAACCACAGAATGGTTTGGGTAGGAAGAAAGGTCACCCAGCCCAGCCACACTCAAGAGCTTTTAACACTCCCCTGCCCTACAGGATCCAGTAAGGTATGAGACACCTCTGCCTACTGAATTCCTAGCTTAATCCTAGAGGGCATCTGGAGGGTTGCACTCAGATGTCCTCTGGTTTTATTACAGGCAGCAACATGTGATTACAGCCTGACACCACTTCCTGATATTACAAGGGAGGAGGCAGGGGGAAATCAAGAACCTTTCTGCCCCTGTGCTCAGCACTGCTTAGGCCACACCTTGAGTCCCGTGGCCAGTTCTGGGCTCCTCAGGTTAGGAAAGATGTTGAGATGCTGGAAGGTGTCCAGAGAAGGGCAAGAAAGCTGGGGAGGGGTCTGGAGCACAGCCCTGTGAGGAGAGGCTGAGGGAGCTGGGGTTGCTTAGCCTGGAGAAGAGGAGGCTCAGGGGAGACCTTCTTGCTGTCTGCAACTCCCTGCAGGGAGGTTGTAGCCAGGTGGGGGTTGGTCTCTTCTCCCAGGCAAGCAGCACCAGAACAAGAGAACACAGTCTCAAGCTGTGCCAGGGGAGGTTTAGGTTGGATATTAGGAAGAAGTTCTTCCCAGCAAGAGAGATTTGCCATTGGGATGTGCTGCCCAGGGAGGTGGTGGAGTCACCATCCCTGGAGGTGTTTAGGAAGAGCCTGGCTGGGGTGCTTGGTACCATGGTTTAGTTGATGAGATGGTGTTGGGTGATAGGTTGGACTGGATGCTCTCAAAGGTCTCTACCAACCTGGTTAATTCTATCCTGGCTATGCTCAGCCAAACCCTTTGAACCCCTTCCACTGCAGCCCTGAAGAAGCTGCTCCTCACAGAGCCAAAGAACTAAACCCAGGTAGATTATTGGGTGTTGTGGGGATTTTTTTTTCCCCACCCAACCTCAGCTACAAGCAATTTGTCACATGCCACACAAGCTTTGCAGGATGTCAGCACTCACTCACCCCTGCTATTACTGCTTCCCCCAGCTGGGGTAGAAAAACAAAGACCAAACCAAGTGGCCTGATTTGGAAGCCTGTCTACAGGCCCAGGATTTCCTACAAGTTTGCTGCTGACACCAAGCTGTGTGGTGCAGCAGACAGGCTGGAGGGAAGGGAGGCCATCCAGAGGGACCCTGACAGGCTGGAGAGGTGGGCACAAGCCAACCTCAGGAGGTTCAACAAGACCAAGGGCAGGGTCCCGCAGATGGGTCGAGGCAATCCCAGGCACAGATCCAGGCTGGGCAGTGACTGGCTGGAAAGCAGCCCTGAGGAGAGAGACTTGGGGGTGCTGGGGGAGGAGAAGCTCACCAGGAGCTCTCAGTGTGCACTTGCAGCCCAGAAAGCCAATCAGATCCTGGGCTGCAGCAGGAGAAGTGTGGCCAGCAGGGCAAGGGAGGGGATTCTCCCCCTCTACTCAGCTCTGGGGAGACCCCACCTGGAGTACTGCCTCCAGTTCTGGAGCCCCTGTGACAAGAGGGATGTGGAGGTGCTGGAAGGTGTCCAGAGAAGGGCCATGAGGATGATCAGAGGGCTGGAGCACCTCTCCTGTCAGGACAGACTGAAGGAGTTGGGGCTGTTCAGTCTGCAGAAGAGAAGGCTCCCAGGTGGCCTCATTGTGGCCTTCCAGTATCTGAAGGGGGCTACAGGAAGGCTGGGGAGGGACTGCTCAGGATCTCAGGCAGTGATAGGACTAGGGGGAATGGACTGAAGCTGGAGGTGGGGAGATTCAGGCTGGAGGTGAGGAGGAAGTTCTTCCCCATGAGAGTGGTGAAGCCCTGGAATGGGTTGTGCAGGGAGGTGTTTGGGGCCCTGTCCCTGGAGGTGTTTAAGCCCAGGCTGGCTGAGGCTCTGGCCAGGCTGATGTAGTGTGGGGTGTCCCTGCCCATGGCAGGGGGGTTGGAACTAGCTGATCCTTGTGGTCCCTTCCAACCCTGAATGATACTATGATAAGGCAACAGACTGCTGATTTGTGTAGGCATCAAAAGAAATGGCAAAGCTTTCTCCTTCCATTCTAGGAGTAGATAAGCTGGGTTTATCTCTTTAAGAGAACCTTCCCCCCACACACACAGACAGCTCCAGCAGCCACAGGATTATTTCACAAGCAGTTTCAGAGCCTGACTTCTGAGCACACTAAAAAGCAGGGGAGGGAAAAAAACAACCCACCAACTCTCCACTGGAGGATTGGGTTCCTTTAGTTCTCAGAGCATTAAGACAGAGTCAGGTATCAGATAAAATCCTAATTGCCTCCATCAGGACTTGCAGGACTTCATTTGGACCAACCTTCATGCACTCAGCAGCCCAAGCAGTTTGCATCCTTGAACTGGGAGCTCCACAGCTCAGGAATACATCACAGTATCATAGTGTCAGTCAGGGTTGGAAGGGACCACAAGGATCAGCTAGTTCCAACCCCCTGCCATGGGCAGGGAAACCCCACACTAGATCAGCCTGGCCAGAGCCTCATCCAGCCTGGCCTTAAACACCTCCAGGGATGGGGCCTCAACCACCTCCCTGGACAACCCATTCCAGGGCTTCACCACTCTCCTGCACATCCTGGACAGTTCATTCCTAAAAGCCATGAGCTAGCTGAGCTGGGTCCAGGGACAGCACTTATGGCACCACCAAAGAGGACACATTAACTGCAGTCAAAGCTCTCCTGTCCCAGATGATGGAAAAGGCAGGGGAGGAGGGGGGAATGCCAAAGCTAATGAGAGCACACTTTGCACTTCTGCCAGATCAGTGTTTCCTCAGCTGCCAGTTTCAGGGCCTCAGACAAGCCTTAAATAACACAAGGCAAACAGAAATGCAGCAAGACCCTGGAGGACTTCAGGCTTTTGGGCCAAGTGCCTCCTGTTTCTGCCACTGTCAAGTGGGAGCCCCATCCACATCTTCCTGTGGCAAGAGGAGGAAGAAGGGGTCGGTCAGCAAAGTCTTTCCCCTCTCCCAGGGAGCCACAGAATGAAAGTTGCTTCTAAAGGCAAGCTTATTCAGGCTGGATGTGAGGAGGAGGTTCTTCCCCATGAGAGTGGTGAAGCCCTGGAATGGGTTGTCCAGGGAGGTGGTTGGAGCCCCGTCCCTGGAGGTGTTTAAGCCCAGGCTGGATGAGGCTCTGGCCAGCCTGATCTAGTGTGGGGTGTCCCTGCCCATGGCAAGGGGGTTGGAACTAGCTGATCCTTGTGGTCCCTTCCAACCCTGACTGATACTATGATTATTGTCCTAGAACCATAGAAGTGTTGAGGTTGAAAGAACTTTGAGATCACCAAGTGCAACCACTCACCTAGAGCTCACAATCCCACCACTGCTGCTAAGCCACTGCCACTAAGCCACCTCCCTCAGCACCACATCCATGTGGTCTTTCAAATACCTCCAGAGGTGGAACTCCTTGGGCAGCCTGCTCCAAGTCCTGAGAATCCTTCCTGAGAAGGAATGCTTCCTCATCACCAGCCTGAACCTCCCCTGGCACAGCTTAAGGCCACTTGCTCGAGTCCTGTCTTTTCTTGCATGTGAGAGTGGCCCCTCAGTTTAGGGAAGATGTTGAGATGCTGGAAGGTGTCCAGAGAAGGGCAAGAAAGCTGGGGAGGGGTCTGGAGCACAGCCCTGTGAGGAGAGGCTGAGGGAGCTGGGGTTGCTTAGCCTGGAGAAGAGGAGGCTCAGGGGAGACCTTCTTGCTGTCTGCAACTCCCTGCAGGGAGGTTGTAGCCAGGTGGGGGTTGGTCTCTTCTCCCAGGCACCCAGCACCAGAACAAGAAGACACAGCCTCAAGCTGTGCCAGGGGAGGTTCAGGCTGGATGTTAGGAAGAAGTTCTTCATAGAAAGAGAGATTGGCCATTGGGATGTGCTGCCCAGGGAGGTGGTGGAGTCCCCAGCCCTGGAGGTGTTTAGGAGGAGCCTGGCTGGGGTGCTTGGTGCCATGGTTTAGTTGATGAGATGGTGCTGGGTGATAGGTTGGACTTGATGATCTCTGAGGTCTCTTCCAACCTGGTTAATTCTACTCTAAGAGAGTGAGCCCCACCTCACTCCAACCTCCCCGAGTAGTTTTAGAAGGCAATGCGGTCCCCACTCAGAAGACTAAACCACCCCAGCACCCTCAGGTGCTCCTGACAGGACTTGTGCTCTAGACCCTTCACCAACTCCCTTGCCCTCCTCTGGACATGCTCCAGCACCTTCCTTGTGGTGAGGGGCCCAAACCTGAACACAGTTCCATCGCGCGCCCGAGGCTCGCCATACCAGTTAGGAGCTGCTAAACCCAAATCGCTTCCCTCAGCTTCCACCTCAACTCACACCTTTGCCTCAAGCACAGACCCCTCTGACCACCTTTAGGTCTGCCATTTGGCTCTCCTCACTCCAGAGCTGGAGGTGGGGAGGAAGTTCTTCCCCATGAGAGTGGTGAAGCCCTGGAATGGGTTGTCCAGGGAGGTGGTTGGGGCCCTGTCCCTGGAGGTGTTTAAGCCCAGGCTGGCTGAGGCTCTGGCCAGGCTGATCTAGTGTGGGGTGTCCCTGCTCATGGCAGGGGGGTTGGAACTAGCTGATCCTTGTGGTCCCTTCCAACCCTGACTGATGCTATGATACTCTGATGGGGGAGGCAGGGTGCCACACAACTTGGCACACAGTAAATCAAGGCAGAGGGAGATGGCTCTCAGCAGCTGCACCAGCCAGGCCAACCCTGATGAAGGCAACATGTGGAACACAAGGCTTTGCCACTGTAATTAAGGTCCATGCACCTATACAACCAGCTCTTCCCAGGGGAAGGCTTCCTGACTGAGAACCAACCACCCCACAGCAGTTCCTTGACTTATTCTGCTCCTCAGAAGAAGGAAGAGCTCAATTAGCCAGGCCTCAGCTAACAGCCTGTACGAGCTCTGGCCACCACAGGCACGGTGCAAGCATCCAGCACAACTGGCCTAGCCCTAGGTCAAGTACTGGACTGGCAGCCTTCAGCCAGTCAGCTTCCTGCTGGAGAGGCAGGGAATGGGATTGAGCAAGGTCAGCCTCAGCCTGCAGAAGCTGCAGGGTGCTGCTTGTGCCTGCAGCGGTTTGATTCGCACCCCAGCCATGAGCCTGTTCCTTCTCGGCCCCTCCCTGCCACCCCCAGCGCCCCAGAGATCTTTACCTAAGCACCTGGGAGCAGAGAACATTTTGTCAGTCAGCTCCTAATTGCCAGCTGAAGGCTTGGCCTGCCTGCTGCCCCCTTTCACCACAGGCTGAGGGCACAACCCAGACACAGAACCCTGCCAAAAACAAGCAGCATGACCCTTCAGGTGGAGGGAAGGACACCGCAGAGTCAGGTCCTGCTCCCTGCCACCCCCAGGCTCCCTGCTGCTGCATTGATATCCACCCCTGCCAGACTGAAAGCACCCTTTTGGGGTGGGTTTTTTTTTGGGGGGTGTCTTTTTGGCCATACCTAGTGCCTACAAAAGCAATGCACCCACAGGACGCCAGCAGCAGCCCTGCAGAGCTCCAGGGGAGTGGCTACACTAATGACAGCCTCAGCCCAACAACAAACAAGGCTGCAGCTCCAGAGGCAAGGGCAGCAGCAGCCAGGCTGCCACACCAGAGAAGGGACAGAGAACTAGTCAAGCCCAGCAAAGAAGAGTTGATTTGAGGCTAAAAAATATATATAAACAAGCAAAGGTGCAGTTTTTACCCCATCCAGGCTCCTCCTGAACACCTCCAGGGATGGGGACTCCACCACCTCCCTGGGCAGCACATTCCAGTGGGCAATGACTCACTCTGTGTAGAATTTCCTCCTAACATCCAAGCTGAACCTCCCCTGGCACAGCTTGAGACTGTGTGCTCTTGTTCTGCTGCTGCTTGCCTGGGAGAAGAGACCAACCCTCTCCTGGCTACAACCTCCCTGCAGGGAGTCGGACACAGCAAGAAGGTCTCCCCTGAGCCTCCTCTTCTCCAGGCTAAGCAACCCCAGCTCCCTCAGCCTCTCCTCCCAGGGCTGTGCTCCAGACCCCTCCCCAGCTTTCTTGCCCTTCTCTGGACACCTTCCAGCAGCTCAACATCTTTCCTAACCTGAGGGGCCCAGAACTGGACACAGGACTCAAGGTGTGACCTAAGCAGTGCTGAGTCCAGGGGCACAATGACCTCCCTGCTCCTGCTGGCCACACTCTTCCTGATGCAGGCCAGGATGCCATTGGCCCTCTTGGCCACCTGGGCACACTGCAGGCTCATGTTCAGCCTACCATCAACCAGCACCCCCAGGTCCCTCTCTGCCTGGCTGCTCTCTAGCCACCCTAACCCCAGCCTGTAGCACTGCATGGGGTTGCTGTGGCCAATGTGCAGCACCTGGCACTTGGATGTGTTCAGTCTCATGCCCTTGGACTCTGCCCATCTGTCCAGCCTGTTGAGGTCCCTCTGCAGAGCCTCTCTACCCTCCAGCAGATCAACTCCTGCCCCCAGCTTGGTGTCATCTGCAAACTTACTGCTGATGGACTCAATGCCCTCATCCAGACCATCAGTGAAGATGTTAAAAAGCATGGGGCCCAGGTGCTTGGTGCCATGGTTTAGTTGATTAGGTGGTGTTGGGTGATGGGTTGGACTGGATGATCTTGAAGGTCTTTTCCAACCTGGTTTATTCTATTCTGTCCTATCCTAAAAGGGCTGCAAAATTAGGTGTGGTTTCACATTTCATTCAACCCCAAACACACACAAGATCTTTTCATCTACCTTTTACTTTCCCCACTGCAACACAGAATCATCATAGAATCACCAAGGTTGGAAGAGACCTCAAAGATCATCAAGTCCAACCTGTCACAGTATCACCAAGGCTGGAAGAGACCTCAAAGATCATCAAGTCCAACCTGTCACCCAGCACCTCATGCCTATTAAACCATGGCAGCAAGTTTCATAAAAGCCAAGTTCCTCTACAAACTGGGGACTGAGAAGTAGCTGAAGGACAGAGCTCAGAGGGTTGTGATCAGTGACTCAGAGTCTAAGTTGGAAGCCTGTGGACTAGTGGTGTTCCCCCAAGGAGCAAGCCTGGGTCAAGTTTTGTTCTCTTCATCAGGGAGCAGGATGAAGTGGACCTCAGGCAGTCTGCTGATCATTCCAAACTGGGAGGAGTGGCTGACACCCTGCCAGGCTGTGCTGCAATTCAGCCTGGCCTGGATGGGCTGGAGGGTGGGCCAGAGGGGCACCTCATGAGGTTCAATAAGGGCAAGTGCAGAGTCCTACAGCTAGGGAGGAACAACCTCCTGCACCAGTACAGGTTAGGAGGTGACCTGCTGGGAATCAGCTCCACAGAGAAAGACCTGGGAGTAAGTTCCCCATGAGCCAGCAGTGTGCCCTCATGGCCAAGAAGGCAAATGGTCTCCTGGGGTGCATTCAGAAGAGTGTGACCAGCAGGTCAAAGGAGGTTCTCCTTCCCATCTAACTCTGCCTAAAGAGGCCACACCTGGAGTACTGGCTCCAGGTCCAGACTCCCCAGCTCAAAAGAGACAGAGAGCTACTGGAGAAGAGCAGCCTGAGAGGGGATCTGATCAATAGCTGAAAGATGGGAGGCAAGAGGATGGGGCAGACCCTTTTCAGTGGTGCCCAGTGACAGGACAAGGGGCAGGGGACACTAACTGGAACACAGGAGGCTCCATCTGAAATGGAAGAAAAACTTCTTTGCTGTGTGGGTCCTGGAGACCTGAAGAAGATGTGAGGAGGAAGTTGTTCCCCATGAGAGTGGTGAAGCCCTGGAATGGGTTGTCCAGGGAGGTGGTTGGGGCACCGTCCCTGGAGGTGTTTAAGCCCAGGCTGGCTGAGGCTCTGGCCAGGCTGATCTAGTGTGGGGTGTCCCTGCCCATGGCAGGGGGGTTGGAACTAGATGATCCTTGTGGTCTCTTCCAATCCTTACTGATACTATGAAGATTCCTGCCTGAACATTATGATCCCAGACAACCCGTGGGTGACCAGGGAGGGTGGACTAGATGGTCTCCAACCCCTCCCATGCTGGGATTCTGCAATCCAGGCACGCTCCAGGTAGCACAGCTCTCAGATCTCCTAGGAGACAGCATTCACTCAACAGATGCCCTGCATGAACCCATTATGGATCCCTTTGTGGGTCACTGGTGCAGTTTCTGCTAGGAAACCATCCCTGCCGGCCTGGGCAGCAATCAGGATAAAAGCAGCACTCGGTGCCCTGCCTGCGGGGCCCCCTCTGGCCACGTTTTGTTCACTCCTCCGCTCAGCATCCCGTCAGAGGCAGCTGAGGCAGGCAGCCCCCGCGGCGCTGCGCCGGGAGAACAAAGCAGGCCCTGAGCGGAACCCTTCTGCCAGCAGCTCAGTGCCACACAGAGGCGCAGGCAGCTCTGAAAGATAAAGCCAGAGGGACCCTGACAGGCTGGAGAGGTGGGCACAAGCCAACCTCAGGAGGTTCAACAAGACCAAGGGCAGGGTCCCGCAGCTGGGTCGAGGCAATCCCAGGCACAAATGCAGGCTGGGCAGGGACTGGCTGGAAAGCAGCCCTGAGGAGAGAGCCTTGGGGGTGCTGGGGGAGGAGAAGCTCACCAGGAGCTCTCAGTGTGCACTTGCAGCCCAAAGCCAACCAGAGCCTGGGCTGCATCAGGAGAAGTGTGGCCAGCAGGGCAAGGGAGGGGATTCTCCCCCTCTGCTCAGCTCTGGGGAGACCCCACCTGGAGTACTGCCTCCAGTTCTGGAGCCCCTATTCCAAGAGGGATGTGGAGGTGCTGGAAGGTGTCCAGAGAAGGGCCAGGAGGATGAGCAGAGGGCTGGAGCACCTCTCCTATGAGGACAGACTGAAGGAGTTGGGGCTGTTCAGTCTGCAGAAGAGAAGGCTCCCAGGTGACCTCATTGTGGCCTTCCAGTATCTGAAGGGGGCTACAGGAAGGCTGGGGAGGGACTGCTCAGGATCTCGGGGAGTGATAGGACTAAGGGGAATGGACTGAAGCTGGAGGTGGGGAGATTCAGGCTGGAGGTGAGGAGGAAGTTCTTCCCCATGAGAGTGGTGAAGCCCTGGAATGGGTTGTCCAGGGAGGTGGTTGAGGCCCTGTCCCTGGAGGTGTTTAAGCCCAGGCTGGCTGAGGCTGTGGCCAGGCTGATCTAGTGTGGGGTGTCCCTGCCCATGGCAGGGGGGTTGGAACTAGCTGATCCTTGTGGTCCCTTCCAACCCTGACTGATGCTATGATACTAAGCCTCGGTGGGAGCTGCCCGCAAGCAGAAGGACAGCGAGGCCGATTGTTCTGGGAAAGGGGCAGCCAGCAACAAAGGCAGCTCGGAAGAGCTGGCACGGCTCCCCAGCCGGGTTACGCAAGCCTCCCGACAAAGCCCCTGCTCTCAGCACAAACTCAATGCCGCTATTATAAGTTAAGGGCCCTGCTCTCAGGCAACTCTGACCGCGCTGCAGGACCCTCGAAGCCTCTCTTGCCGAGCCCCCCAGCCCCTTGGCGGGGACCCTTCCCCGATGTGTGGCACGGGTGCGTCGCCGCCGAGCTGGAAGGGGTGAAGGAAATGGAAGCGCTGATAGACGCGAGGGGCTCCAAGTCACTTCTCCCTGCAAACTCCCAGGAAATGCAGTTGGAAAACATAAAAGAGGAGTAAAGGAACTCATCCCACAATTCCACAGCCCACTGCAACAGGACCCCTTACAGCTGCTACAACAGCAGCGGCGGGCAGGACGCACAGCCCAGCTGCGCGGCGCCGCAAAGGCGATCCCATCGGAGGGCTGGAGCAGGGCTCCAGTGAGACCCCACAGCGGCATTTCACTACCTGAAGGGGGCTACAGGAAAGCTGAGGAAGGCCTTTGTTGTTTTTTCCACAAGGGCTTGTTGTAATAAAAAGAGAGGGAACTTGAGGAGGGCAGATTTACACCGGAGATTGAGACGAAATTCTTTCCGGGGGGGGGTGGGGAGACGCTGGAACAGGTTGCCCAGGGAGGCTGTGGATGACTCCCTCCCTGGAGGTGCTCAAGGCCTCACCCAACCTGGCCTTGAGCAACATGGTCCAGTGGGAGATGTCCCTGTCCATGGCAGGTGTTTGGAACTAGATGATCTTTATGGTCCCTTCCAACCCAAGCCACTCGTTGATTCCATAATAAGACACTAATAGGATAATGCCAAACCCTGCATCAAAGCCTCCACCACTACACCACCCAGGGAAGGGCCAGTTAGCCAGCACACACAGAGATGTCTGCAGTAAATACTCCAGCAGGAAGGCCTGCTAATGCCTGAAAGGGAATGCCTTTGACTGCAGGCAACAAGCACAGTAGCTCTAGGTTGTAAGAACCACCACTCCATTTCCACACACCAGTGTATGAGCAGATCAGGCCTGAAACCATCCTCACTCCAACACTGGGGCCTGTGGTGGGAGACAGCTGGGTGCAAGAGAAGACCAATCTACACCTTTTCATTACCAAACCTCCTTCAAACCCCTGTGACAACGGGCCCTGCTAAATCCCTTCCACCAGAAGGGCCACAGCAAGCTTCCTGATCGCTGCCCCACGAGTCAAACCACAGGCAGGCTGTGATTAGGTTTATCTCAGCACTGCCAAGCAGTGGCAGAAATATGTGCTGAGGAAATCCAAAGCTGCTATCTCAGCAGATCCTCCCCTGCTCAGGCTGTCATTCATTTATGACTTTTAAGGGTAGTGAGAGGGAGGGACACTCTTAGTAGGCTGGAAACCCACAGTACACAGGAGAAGCAAAGTATTTTGGCCTTCATCTAAGCAAGAAGAGAAAGCTCCAGGGAGACCTAACAGCAGGCTTCCAGTTCCTGAAGGGGCCTACAAGAATAAAAAGGTTAGAAAAGACCTTTGAGATCATCAAGTCCAACCTATCACCCAGGACCACCTAATCAACTAAACCATGGCACCAAGCACCCCAGCCAGGCTCTTCCTAAACACCTCCAGGGATGGGACTCCACCACCTCCCTGGACAGCACATTCCAATAGCAAATATCTCTTTCCATGAAGAACTTTTCTTCCTAACATCCAGCCTAAACCTCCCCTGGCACAGCTTGAGACTGTGTCCTCTTGTTCTGGTGCTGCTTGCCTGGCAGAAGAGACCAACCCCCACCTGGCTACAACCTCCCTTCAGGCAGTTGCAGACAGCAAGAAGGTCTCCCCTGAGCCTCCTCTTCTGCAGGCTAAGCAACCCCAGCTCCCTCAGCCTCTCCTCACAGGGCTGTGCTCCAGACCCCTCCCCAGCTTTCTTGCCCTTCTCTGGACACCTTCCAGCAGCTCAACATCTTTCCTAACCTGAGGGGCCCAGAACTGGACACAGGACTCAAGGTGTGGCCTAACCAGTGCTGAGTCCAGGGGCAGAATGACTTCCCTGCTCTGTTGACAAATGCCTGCAGTGATGGGATGAGGGACAATGACTTCAAACTAGAGAAGAACAGATTTAGATTGGATGTTAGGAGCAGGTTCTTTACCATGAGGGTAGTGGAACACTGGGACAGGTTGCCCAGGGAGGTGGTTGAGGCCCAATCCCTGCAGATATTAAAAGAGAGGCTCAACAGGGCTCTGGGCAGCATGATCTAGGTGAGGATGCCCCTGCTTATTGCAGAGGAGGTCCCTTTCAACCCAGACCATTCTATTTCCAGTGCTTCACTATTCCCTTTTGCTAAGGTCATAGGAAAGAGCACAGAGTGAAACCACCATTCAGGAATAAAAAGCTGTTTAGCAGTTTCTCCCCCAGGGAAAGCTTCAGCTTGGTTAACTTTCCAGAAGCCAGGAACCACACTATCACAGTACAGTAGAGGTTGGAAGGGACCTCCAGAGATCCAGTCCAACACCCCCACCCCGCCAAAGCATGATCTGTGCAGCACCTCCTGCCTCCTCTTAACAAACAACACAGCAGACCTGCACAGGTCTTCCAGACACAGCAAGTGGCACGGGTGAGAACAGCCTGACAGCACAGCACGCTTCCAGCAACCCCCCCCCCCCAGGCCAGTCTGGACCACCCCGCAGCACAAGGCGTGCAGTGTTTAGAATAGAATAGAATTAACCAGGTTGGAAGAGACCTTCAAGATCATCGTGTCCAACCTATCACCCAACACCACCTAATCAACTAACCCATGGCACCAAGCACCCTGTCAAGTCTCCTCCTGAACACCTCCAGTGACAGCGACTCCACCACCTCCCCGGGCAGTCCATTCCAACGGGCAATCTCTCTATGTAAAACTTCCTCCTGACCTCCAGCCTAAACCTCCCCTGGCACAGCCTGAGACTGTGTCCTCTTGTTCTGGTGCTGGGTGCCTGGGAGAAGAGACCAACCTCTGCCTGTCTACAACCCCCCTTCAGGGAGTTGTAGAGAGCAATAAGGTCACCCCTGAGTCTCCTCCTCTCCAGGCTAAGCAACCCCAGCTCCCTCAGCCTCTCCTCACAGGGCTGTGCTCCAAGCCCCTCACTAACTTCGTTGCCCTTCTCTGGACTCGTTCCAGCAAGTCAACCTCCTTCCTAAACTGAGGGGCCCAGAACTGGACACAGGACTCAAGGTGTGGCCTGACCAGTGCAGTGTACAGGGGCAGAATGACCTCCCTGCTCCTGCTGGCCACACTGTTCTTAATGCAGGCCATTGGCCTTCCTGGCTACCTGGGCACACTGCAGGCTCATGTTCAGCCTACCATCAACCAGCACCCCCAGGTCCCTCTCTGCCTGGCTGCTCTCCAGCCACTCTGTTTACTCTGTTCCAAAAGAGCTAACCCTTGGCAGCCGAAAGCAACCCAAGCACAAGCCGTGCCGTGATGCTACAGGTGCTGACAGGCGCGCCACGGAGCTCTGCCTTTGTCCTTCTTTACTCCCCGGAGGTGGTGACACACGGGCTGGGGCGATGCCCCGACGCCACAGCAGGAAGGAAGCAAGCGGCACCTGGGTGCTTGAGCTGCTCCCCGGTGGAAAGAGGGCAGGGAGACAACAAACACTGCTGCTTCATCTCCCTCCTCGCAGCAGCGGTGATTTCAAGGCACGCTCCCAGAGCGAGGGAAGGAAAAGACGACAGAAGCCCTCCCGGCTCTGGAGGGCTCAGAGAAACGATGCCGCAAAGCTGAGCTGCCGGAGTTCTTTCGAGCAACCCCAGCTACAGCCCAGGTCGGCTCCTCAGTTGCTTCCAGCCGCAAAACACATCGTAAACAATGAATAAGTTAATCACAACAAATAAGTAAGCAGGCTCTCAACCAACCGAATCACTTCCAAGCGATGCTCTGGCACCTTCTCACCCCTCTCCCCAAAACAACCCCCAGCGAGCACAAGAAGATTCCTGCCCCGGCTTCACTCAGCTGAAACCCCCACAAAGGCAGCTGAAAACAGCGGGTTTAACCCTGAAAAGAGACGCTAGGGTGGGGGAGATGCTCGTGGAGGGGTACAGCATGGGCCTCGCCCGGCCGCCGGCGGAGGGGGGTCCGGGGTGGGGGAGGTCCGGCGGGAGGACCTCCCGCCGGACCTCCCCACCCCGGACCCTCCCTCCGCCGGCAGCCGAGCTCGGCCAGACAACCCCCGAGGAGCCACCCAGACCCACCAGCCGCGCAATGCCTCGACGTCCCCCAGCCGGACAACCCCTGCGAAGTGACCCAGACGCCCCCTACCTCCCACCCCAGCCCACAGCGACCCCGGGGGCTAGGCAAGGCCCCGGCCTCAAGCTGCTGAGGACGGCGCAGGCCGCGCAGGGGACAGCCTATCCCTGCCCCTCGCTTAGCGCCCTCCACACTCACCATGGCTGTTGCCTTCCTCCTCCCTCCTCCTCCTGTCGCCGTTGGGTTTGGCAGGGTCGCGGCTCAGCCCCTCCCCGGCGCGCCGCCGGCGCTGCGCGCTCCCGCCGCGAGGGGAGGAGCGGCGGCCAAGACGGGAAGCGGCGGGGCGAGGGGGCGGGGCGAAGCGAGGGGGGCGGGGCGAGGGGCGGGGCTGTAAAGGGGATCA
The DNA here is from genome assembly GCA_011125475.1 of Melanerpes aurifrons. Classification (NCBI taxonomy): domain Eukaryota; kingdom Metazoa; phylum Chordata; class Aves; order Piciformes; family Picidae; genus Melanerpes; species Melanerpes aurifrons. The sequence continues at coordinate 41,108,098 of WWNC01000002.1, forward strand.
GTCGCTGGCATGCGAATCTCGGTGTTGTATCCGGATCTCGGGGAGCGAAACATAAACGGGATGCGGAATGCCGGCATAGCCCCAGCGGGGCGAGGGAGGTGATTCTCCCCCTCTGCTCCGAGCTGGGGCGGAATCCCCTCCCGCTTCCTGCGCTGCTGGGGTTCAGCCCAGGTGTTTAAGCCCAGGCTGGATGAGGCTCTGGCCAGGCTGATCTAGTGTGGGGTGTCCCTGCCCATGGCAGGGGGGTTGGAACTAGCTGATCCTTGTGGTCCCTTCCAACCCTGACTGATACTATGATACTAAGAAGGACACGGCTGGGGCAGGGCTGTGAGCGCCGGATGCTGGCTCGCCTCCAGCTTTGCACCCACCACCAAGACCTTCTCCACAGGGCTGCTCTCCAACCCTTCATCCCCTACCTGTGTTGATATTGAGGATTGCCGCAACCCAGCTGCGGGAGCTTGCGCTTGGCCCTCAAAAGATTCGCCCGGCTCCCCCCTACTCCTTTCCCTTCCGCCCAAGACGCAAACCAGAATCACAGAACTGTCAGGGCTGGAAGGGACCTCGAGGATCAGCCAGTCCCAACCCCCCTGCCATGGCCAGGGACACCTCGCACTGCAGCAGGTTGCTCACAGCCACATCCAGCCTGGCTGCAAAAACCTCTAGGGTGGCAACCTGTGCCAGTGCCTCCCTGGGCAACCTGTGCCAGTCTCTCACCACCCTCATGGGCAACAACTTCTTCTTGACATCCACTTTCAGTCTACCCACTCCTAGTTTTGCTCCATCCCCCCCAGTCCTATCACTCCCTGACACCCTCCAAAGTCCCTCCCTAGTTTTCTTGCAGCCCCCTTCAGATACTGGAAGGCCACAAGAAAGTCTCCTCAGAGCCTTCTCTTCTCCAGACTGAACAGCCCCAACTCTCTCAGCCTGTCCTCAGAGCAGATCAGCTCCAGCCCTCTGCTCATCCTCCTGGCCCTTCTCTGGACACCTTCCAGCACCTCCAGACCCTTCCTGTACTAGGTGTTCCAGAACTGGACACAGTACACCAGGTGGGGTCTCAGAGTTGAGTAGAGAAAGTTGCTGCTTGGAAAAATATCCTTAAATAAATAAATATCTCCAGTTCTGTCTCCAAACTATTTTGATCTCCAGGTGAATGAAAGGAAAATCTTGTTTGTTTTTCCACCCTGAGAATAAAAGCAAAGCCTCTTTAGGCTGCATCCTGCAAGCCCTGCTGATCTTTGCACACACCTTCACATAATGCCAGGAAACCAAGAGCTTGGCTTGTTTAACCTGGCTGACAGTGCAGGTAGAAAGGGAATAATGTAGCTGGTGGGTGGGGGAGGAAGAGACAGCCCAGGGAGGGAGAGGAGCCCTTTGAGGGAGAAGGACAATGGGTGGCACCAGAACAAATGGATGCAGGTTGGCCCTGGCCCCGTCAAGGCCGAGGGCTGCGGGAGGGTTTGCAGCCGCGGGAACGCCGTGGCTCTGCGACGGCCTTTTCACCAGAGGGATGGGATTGGGTAGGATCACAGAGCTGTTTGGGTTGGAAGAGACCTCCAAGATCATCCAGCCCAGCCACTGACCCAACACCACCATGGCCATTAAACCATGTCCAAGGTACCATGGCCACAGGTTTCTTGAACCCCTCCAGGGATGGTGACTCCACCGCCTCCCTGGGCAGCCTGTGCCGATCCCTGACCACTCCTGCAGCAAAGACATTTTTCCTCTTCTCCAACCTAAACCCTCCTCTGGCACAAGTTCAGGCCACTTTCTCTCATCCCATCACCTGATATTAGGGAGAAGAAACTGACCCCTACCTCCCTCCAATCTCTTTCAGGGAGTTGTAGAGAGCAATGAGGTCTCCTCCTCAGCCTCCTCTCTTCTCCAGGCTAAACAACCCCAGTTCCCTCAGCTGCTCCTCCCCAGACCTGTTCTCCAGAACCTTCCAAAGCAGGTTGAGGGAGGGGATTCTGTCCCTCTGCTCTGCAGGGGTCAGCCCCCAGCTGCAGTGTAGTGCCCAGCTCTGGAGCCCCCAACACAAGAGAGACATGGAACTGTTGTAGCAGTCCAGAGGGGAGCCATGAAGATGGTCAGAGAGCTGGGGCACGTCTCCTCAGAGGACAGGCTGAGAGAGTTGGGGTTGTTCAGCCTAGGGGAGAGAAGACTCCAGGGAGACCTTAGAGCAAACATCTAGTATTTGAAGGAGGCCACACCTTGAGCCAGCAGTGTGCCCAGGTGGCCAAGAAGGCCAATGGCATCCTGGCCTGCATCAGGAACAGTGTGGCCAGCCGGAGCAGGGAGGGCATTCTGCCCCTGGACTCAGCACTGCTTAGGCCACACCTTGAGTCCTGTGGCCAGTTCTGGGCCCCTCAGGTTAGGAAAGATGTTGAGCTGCTGGAAGGTGTCCAGAGAAGGGCAAGAAAGCTGGGGAGGGGTCTGGAGCACAGCCCTGTGAGGAGAGGCTGAGGGAGCTGGGGTTGCTTAGCCTGGAGAAGAGGAGGCTCAGGGGAGACCTTCTTGCTGTCTGCAACTCCCTGAAGGGAGGTTGTAGCCAGGTGGGGGTTGGTCTCTTCTCCCAGGCAAGCAGCACCAGAACAAGAGGCCACAGTCTCAAGCTGTGCCAGGGGAAGTTTTGGCTGCAGGTTAGGAAGAAGTTCTTCCCAGCAAGAGAGATTGGCCATTGGAATGTGCTGCCCAGGGAGGTGGTGGAGTCCCCATCCCTGGAGGTGTTCAAAAAGGGCTTGGATGTGACACGTGGAGCCATGGTTTAGTTGCCAGGTTGTCTTGGGTGACAGGATGGACTTAATGATCTCTGAGGTCTTTTTCAACATTATTGAGTCTATGATGATTCTACAATTCAGATTGGATGTCAGGAAGAAGTTGTTGCCCAGGAGGGTGGTGAGAGCCTGGCACAGGTTGCCCAGGGAGGTGGTGGAAGCCTCCTGCCTGGAGGTGTTTGCAGCCAGGCTGGATGTGGCTGTGAGCAACCTGCTGCAGTGTGAGGTGTCCCTGGGCATGGTGGGGGGATTGGACCTGGCTGATCCTCGAGGTCCTTTCCAACCCTGACCATTCTGTCATTCTGAAATACTTGGATAAAAGCTTCTCAACACACCAGCAGTGCAGTCCAGGCTGGAAAGCAAAACAAGCTCTTACCAGACAACTGAGACAGCTTCTAAGCCCTTTCCAACTGCAGCTGTTGGAATTCAGGGAGCACCCTGCTTGCCAAATTCTAGGTAGGGGCAGTGCTCCCTGCCAGGGGCACCACTCCGGCTGGGTTTGGCTTACTGCAACCAGTACCTCAGGCTTCAGAGTGCCTGTAGGAAGGCTGACAATTTCAACTTGCCCTCTCAGTGTTGCAATTGGTTACCCACTGATTTCTTCAGAGCTCCTTTGTCAGTGGAAAACTTGCTCACTTAGCTCTGGAGGCAGGGGAGGAAGCAGCAATAACATCTACCTTCAAGATGGGAAGCTCAACAAGGCAAGGAGCAATGGAAAGCCAAGCTGCTTCTTTACCAAACAGGGCCAAAATTCCCTCCAGTGCCCCACAGATGCCAGGGAATTTGCATCTGTGGTGCTCTGCCCTTACACCCTGACACCAAACCCATTTGATGGCAGGGGAATTAAATAGCGGCTACAGAATCCTGCAATCATTAGGGCTGTGAAGGAGACCTCCCAGATCACTGAGCCAAACCACTGACTTAGCTCCACAGCCCCTGCTGCTAAACCATGTCCCTTCAGCACCACATCTGCACAGCTTTGAAATCCCTGCAGGGACAGAGACTCCACCACTGCCCTGGGCAGCCTGGGCCAGGCCTTGAGAAGCCTTTCAGGGAAAACATTTTTCCTCATGTCCCAGCCTAAACCTCCCCTGGTGCAACTTGAGGCCACTCCCTCTGATCCTGTCACTTGCTAGTTGGGAGAACAGATCCACACTCACCTCACTCCAGCCTCCTTTCAGGGAGTTGCAGAGGGCAAAGTCTCCTCCCCCCAGCCTCCTCTTCCCCAGGCTGAGCAACCCAAGTTCCCTCAGCTGCTCCATACAGGAGCTGTTCTCTAGACCCTTCACCAGCTTCATTGCCCTTCTCTGGACATTCTCCAGCCCCTCAGTGCCTTCCTTGCAGCAAGAGTATTGCAGAAACAAACAGGTTGGAAAAGACCTTCAAGATCATCAAGTCCAACAGGTTGCCTGGGAGAAGAGACCAACCCCCACCTGGCTACAACCTCCCTTCAGGGAGTTGCAGACAGCAAGAAGGTCTCCCCTGAGCCTCCTCTTCTCCAGGCTAAGCAACCCCAGCTCCCTCAGCCTCTCCTCACAGGGCTGTGTTCCAGACCCCTCCCCAGCTTTGTTAGAATAGAATTAACCAGGTTGGAAGAGACCTTTGAGACCATCAAGTCCAACCTAACACCCAACACCACCTAATCAACTAAACCATGGCACCAAGCACCCCATCCAGGCTCTTCCTAAACACCTCCAGGGATGGTGACTCCACCACCACCCTGGGCAGCACATTCCAATGGCCAATCTCTCTTGCTGGGAAGAACTTCTTCCTAACATCCACCCAAAACCTCCCCTGGCACAGCTTGAGACTGTGGCCTCTTGTTCTGGTGCTGCTTGCCTGGGAGAAGAGACCAACCCCCACCTGGCTACAACCTCCCTGCAAGGAGTTGGAGACAGCAAGAAGGTCTCCCCTGAGCCTCCTCTTCTCCAGGCTAAGCAACCCCAGCTCCCTCAGCCTCTCCTCACAGGGCTGTGCTCCAGACCCCTCCCCAGCTTTCTTGCCCTTCTCTGGACACCTTCCAGCAGCTCAACATCTTTCCTAACCTGAGGGGCCCAGAACTGGACACAGGACTCAAGGTGTGGCCTAAGCAGTGCAGAGTCCAGGGGCACAATGCCCTCCCTGCTCCTGCTGGCCACACTGTTCCTGATGCAGGTCAGGATGCCATTGGCCTTCTTGGCCACCTGGGCACACTGCAGGCTCATGTTCAGCTGCTGTCAACCAGTACGTGCAGGTCCCTTTCTGCCTGGCTGCTCTCCAGCCACTCTGATCCCAGCCTGTAGCACTGCCTGGGGTTGCTGTGGCCAATGTCTTGAAGGCGTTCAATCTCCTGCCCCTCTGTCCAGCCTGTGTTTCTGTGTCTTGACTCAAGAGCACAAATCAATTCCTAGCTCACCCACCTCGAGTAAGACTTACAGCACAATTTTCAGAGGCCACTTGAGGTGCTGACAAAGGAGCACCCGTTCTGGAAGAGCATCATCTGCCTATACCCCCCGGCAGGAAGGTGTCTCTCCCTTCTTTTGCCCATAGAGGGTGCTGAGTCTCCAGCCTTAAGCTCCTGCTGAAAGAAATCCAGCGCTCCAGCCCCTGCTCCCACAAGACAGCCCAGAACCTGCCACCCCCAGCTCCCCAGCCCTCCCACGGAGAGGAAGGCAGCAACCTGGACTCAGTAATTCATGCTGCTCTGCATCGTTTCTCCCAAACCTCCAGGAGCTCACAGGCACAGGGAGGAGGAAGACATCACTCCCTTAAACGTGATGGATTGCTCTTGCTGGCACAGGAAGAGAGGGAAATCACAGTATCACAGCATCACAGTATCACCAAGGTTGGAAGAGACCTCAAAGGTCATCGAGTCCAAAACTGTCATCACAGACCTCATGACTAAACCATGGCACCAAGTGCCACATCCAATCCCCTCTTGAACACCTCCAGGGATGGGGACTCCGCCACCTCCCTGGGCAGCACATCCCAATGGCCAATCTCTCTCTCTATGAAGAACTTCCTAACAACCAGCCTAAACTTCCCCTGGCACAGCTTGAGACTGTGTCCTCTTGTTCTGGTGCTGCTTGCCTGGCAGAAGAGACCAACCCCCACCTGGCTACAACCTCCCTTCAGGGAGTTGCAGACAGCAAGAAGGTCTCCCCTGAGCCTCCTCTTCTCCAGGCTAAGCAACCCCAGCTCCCTCAGCCTCTCCTCACAGGGCTGTGCTCCAGACCCCTCCCCAGCTTTCTTGCCCTTCTCTGGACACCTTCCAGCAGCTCAACATCTTTCCTAAACTGAGGGGCCCAGAACTGGACACAGGACTCAAGGTGTGGCCTAAGCAGTGCTGAGTCCAGGGGCACAATGACCTCCCTACTCCGGCTGGCCACACTGTTCCTGATGCAGGCCAGGATGCCCTTGGCCTTCTTGGCCCCCTGGGCACACTGCAGGCTCATGTTCAGCCTACTCTCAACCAGCACCCCCAGGTCCCTCTCTGCCTGGCTGCTCTCAGCCACTCTAACCCCAGCCTGTAGCACTGCATGGGGTTGCTGTGGCCAAAGTGCAGCACCTGGCACTTGGATGTGTTCAGTCTCCTGCCCCTGGACTCTGTCCAGCCTGGCAAGCTGATGTCACAGCTCTGTGGCAAGGTCCCTGTGTGCCTCTCTGCCCCTGAGGCACGATGACCTGGTTACTCTGACCGTGCCTGGTGTGTTCTGCCAGGCTGCAGCACCAGCTCCTGCAGCTGGTCCTAGCTCTTCCTGGTCTCTCAGCTTGTCATAGAATGGTTTGGGTTAGAAGGGACCTTAAAGAGCACAGAAGCACAAAATCAACCAGACTGGAAGAGACCTCCAAGATCATCAAGTCCAACCAATCACCCAACCCTATCAAATCAACCAGACCATGGCATTAAAGGCCTCATCCAGGCTGGTCTTAAACACCTCCAGGGGTGGCACAGAATCAAAGAATCAACCAGGCTGGAAAATACCTCAGAGATCATCTAGTCCAACCTCTAACCTAACACCTCCTGACAGCTAAACCATGGCTCCAGGTGCCACATCCAAGCCTTTTTTGAACACCTCCAGGGATGGTGACTCCACAACCTCCCTGGGCAGCACAGGTGTTTAGGAAGAGCCTGGATGGGGTGCTTGGT